>JAWNKY010002613.1:0-14045 GCA_035041765.1 Drosophila algonquin
AGTGTTTCTGATCTCTTAATTTTGAGCACTTCGTGGACAGTGGCCGGAGCCCCATCCTCATCTCCCTCGGCCTCCTTCAGAGTGCCTAGTCACTTCGCAGCCGACGTACACTCCAATTCACTTTTATATTGCTTTGGCGCACTTTGCAAATGGCGGCAGGAAGTGTTTTTGATCTTTCAATTTTGAGCACTTCGTGGACAGTGGCTGGAGCCCATTCTTATATCCCTCTGCCTCCTACGCAGTGCCTAGTCACTTCGCAGCCGACGTACACTCCAATTCACTTTTATATTTCCTTGGCGCACTTTGCAAATGGCGGTCGGAAGTGTTTTTGATCTTTCAATTTTGAGCACTTCGTGGACAGTGGCTAGAGCCCAGTCTTATATCCCTCTGCCTCCTACGCAGTGCCTAGTCACTTCGCAGCCGACGTACACTCCAATTCGCTTATATACTGCCTTGGTGCACTTTGCAAATGGCGGCAGGAAGTGTTTCTGATCTCTAAATCTTGAGCACTTCGTGGACAGTCCCTCGGCCTCCTGCGCAGTGCCTAGTTACTTCGCAGCCGACGTACACTCCAATTCGCGTATATATTGCCTCGGTGCACTTTGCAAATGGCCGCAGGATGTGTTTCTCATCTCTTAATTTTGAGCACTTCGTGGACAATAGTCGGAGCCCATTATCATCTCACTTGGCCTAATTTGCAATACCTAGTCACTTCGCAGCCGACGTACACTCCAATTCACTTTTATATTGCCTTGGTGCACTTTGCAAATGGCGGCCGGAAGTGTTTTTGATCTTTCAATTTTGCGCACTTCGTGGACAGTGGCTGGAGGCCATTCTTATATCCCTCTGCCTCCTACGCAGTGCCTAGTCACTTCGCAGCCGACGTACACTCCAATTCGCTTATATATTGCCTTGGTGCACTTTGCAAATGGCGGCCGAAAGTGTTTCTGATCTTTCACCTTTGAAAACTTCGTGGACAGTGGCCGGAGCCCAGTCTCATCTCCCTCTGCCTCCTTCGGAGTGCCTAGTCACTTCGCAGCCGACGTACACTCCAATTCACTTTTATATTGCCTTGGTGCACTTTGCAAGTGGCGGCAGGAAGTGTTTCTCATCTCTTAATTTTGAGCACTTTGTATACAGTGGCCGGAGCCCATTCTCATTTCCCTCGGCCTCCTTCAGAGTGCCTAGTCACTTCGCAGCCGACGTACACTCTAATTCACATTTATATTGCCTTGGTGCACTTTGCAAATGGCGGCCGGAAGTGTTTCTGATCTCTAAATGTTGAGCACTTCGTGGACAGTCCCTCGGCCTCCTGCGCAGTGCCTAGTTACTTCGCAGCCGACGTACACTCCAATTCACTTTTATATTGCCTTGGTGCACTATGCAAATGGCGGCCGGAAGTGTTTCTGATCTCTTAATTTTGAGCACTTCGTGGACAGTGGCCGGAGCCCATTCTCATCTCCCTTGGCCTAATTTGCAGTGCATAGTCACTTCGAAGCCGACGTACACTCCAATTCACTTTTATATTGCCTTGGTGCACTATGCAAATGGCGGCCGGAAGTGTTTCTGATCTCTTAATTTTGCGCACTTCGTGGACAGTGGCTGGAGCCCATTCTTATATCCGTCTGCCTCCTACGCAGTGCCTAGTCACTTCGCAGCCGACGTACACTCCAATTCACTTTATATTGCCTTGGCGCACTTTGCAAATGGCGGCCGGAAGTGTTTCTGATCTTTAATTTTGAGCACTTCGTGGACAGTGGCCGGAGCCCATTCTCATCTCCCTTGGCCTAATTTGCAGTGCCTAGTCACTTCGCAGCCGACGTACACTCCAATTCGCTTATATATTGCCTTGGTGCACTTTGCAAATGGCGGCCGGAAGTGTTTCTCATCTCTTAATTTTGAGCACTTCGTGGACAGTGGCCGGAGCCCATTCTCATCTCCCTCGGCCTCCTTCGGAGTGCCTAGTCACTTCGCAGCCGACGTACACTCCAATTCACTTTTATATTGCCTTGGTGCACTTTGCAAATGGCGGCCGGAAGTGTTTCTGATCTCTTAATTTTGAGCACTTCGTGGACAGTGGCCGGAGCCCATTCTCATTTCCCTCGGCCTCCTTCAGAGTGCCTAGTCACTTCGCAGCCGACGTACACTCCAATTCAGCTTATATATTGCCTTGGTGCACTTTGCAAATGGCGGCCGGAAGTGTTTTTGATCTTTCAATTTTGAGCACTTCGTGGACAGTGGCCGGAGCCCATTCTCATCTCCCTCTGGCCTCCTTCGCAGTGCCTAGTCCCTTCGCAGCCGACGTACACTCCAATTCGCTTATATATTGCCTTGGTGCACTTTGCAAATGGCGGCAGGAAGTGTTTCTGATCTCTTAATTTTGAGCACTTCGTGGACGGAGCCCATTCATCTCCCTCGGCCTCCTGCGCAGTGCCTAGTTACTTCGCAGCCGACGTACACTCCAATTCACTTTTATATTGCCTTGGTGCACTTTGCAAATGGCGGCCGGAAGTGTTTCTCATCTCTTAATTTTGAGCACTTCGTGGACAGTGGCCGGAGCCCATTCTCATCTCCCTTGGCCTCCTTCGGAGTGCCTAGTCACTTCGCAGCCGACGTACACTCCAATTCGCTTATATATTGCCTTGGTGCACTTTGCAAATGGCGGCCGGAAGTGTTTCTGATCTTTCAATTTTGAGCACTTCGTGGACAGTGGCCGGAGCCCATTCTCATCTCCCTCGGCCTCCTTCGCAGTGCCTAGTCACTTCGCAGCCGACGTACACTCCAATTCACTTATATATTGCCTTGGTGCACTTTGCAAATGGCGGCCGGAAGTGTTTCTGATCTTTAATTTTGAGCACTTCGTGGACAGTGGCCGGAGCCCATTCTCATCTCCCTTGGCCTAATTTGCAGTGCATAGTCACTTCGCAGCCGACGTACACTCCAATTCGCTTATATATTGCCTTGGTGCACTTTGCAAATGGCGGCCGGAAGTGTTTCTGATCTCTTAATTTTGAGCACTTCGTGGACAGTGGCCGGGCCATTCATCTCCCTCGGCCTCCTTCGCAGTGCCTAGTCACTTCGCAGCCGACGTACACTCCAATTCACTTTTATATTGCCTTGGCGCACTTTGCAAATGGCGGCAGGAAGTATTTCTGATCTCTTAATTTTGAGCACTTCGTTGACAGTGGCCGGAGCCCATTCTCATCTCCCTTGGCCTAATTTGCAGTGCATAGTCACTTCGCAGCCGACGTACACTCCAATTCGCTTATATATTGCCTTGGTGCACTTTGCAAATGGCGGCCGGAAGTGTTTTCTGATCTCTTCAATTTTGAGCACTTCGTGGACAGTGGCCGGAGCCCATTCTCATCTCCCTCGGCCTCCTTCGCAGTGCCTAGTCACTTCGCAGCCGACGTACACTCCAATTCACTTTTATATTGCCTTGGTGCACTTTGCAAATGGCGGCAGGAAGTGTTTCTCATCTCTTAATTTTGAGCACTGTCTTTGATACAGTGGCCGGAGCCCATTCTCATCTCCCTCGGCCTCCTTCAGAGTGCCTAGTCACTTCGCAGCCGACGTACACTCCAATTCACATTTATATTTCCTTGGATGCACTTCGTGGACAGTGGCTGGAGCCCAGTCTATATCCCTCTGCCTCCTTCGCAGTGCCTAGTCACTTCGCAGCCGACGTACACTCCAATTCGCTTATATATTGCCTTGGTGCACTTTGCAAATGGCGGCCGGAAGTGTTTCTGATCTTTCAATTTTGAGCACTTCGTGGACAGTGGCCGGAGCCCATTCTCATCTCCCTCTGCCTCCTACGCAGTGCATAGTCACTTCGCAGCCGACGTACACTCCAATTCGCTTATATATTGCCTTGGTGCACTTTGCAAATGGCGGCCGGAAGTGTTTCTGATCTCTTAATTTTGAGCACTTTGTAGACAGTGGCCGGAGCCCATTCTCATCTCCCTCTGGCCTCCTTCGCAGTGCCTAGTCACTTCGCAGCCGACGTACACTCCAATTCACTTTTATATTGCCTTGGTGCACTTTGCAAATGGCGGCAGGAAGTGTTTCTCATCTCTTAATTTTGAGCACTTCGTGGACAGTGGCCGGAGCCCATTCTCATCTCCCTCGGCCTAATTTGCAGTGCCTAGTCACTTCGCAGCCGACGTACACTCCAATTCACTTTATATTGCCTTGGTGCACTTTGCAAATGGCGGCCGGAAGTGTTTCTGATCTTTCAATTTTGAGCACTTCGTGGACAGTGGCTGGAGCCCAGTCTTATATCCCTCTGCCTCCTACGCAGTGCCTAGTCACTTCGCAGCCGACGTACACTCCAATTCGCTTATATATTGCCTTGGTGCACTTTGCAAATGGCGGCCGGAAGTGTTTCTGATCTTTCAATTTTGAGCACTTCGTGGACAGTGGTCGGAGCCCATTCTCATCTCCCTTGGCCTAATTTGCAGTGCCTAGTCACTTCGCAGCCGACGTACACTCCAATTCGCTTATATATTGCCTTGGTGCACTTTGCAAATAGCGGCCGGAAGTGTTTCTCATCTCTTAATTTTGAGCACTTCGTGGACAGTGGCCGGAGCCCATTCTCATCTCCTTGGCCTAATTTGCAGTGCCTAGTCACTTCGCAGCCGACGTACACTCCAATTCGCTTATATATTGCCTTGGTGCACTTTGCAAATGGCGGCCGGAAGTGTTTCTGATCTTTAATTTTGAGCACTTCGTGGACAGTGTCGGCCTCCTGCGCAGTGCCTAGTACCTTCGCAGCCGACGTACACTCCAATTCACTTTTATATTGCCTTGGTGCACTTTGCAAATGGCGGCCGGAAGTGTTTCTGATCTTTAATTTTGAGCACTTCGTGGACAGTGGCTGGAGCCCAGTCTCATCTCCCTCTGCCTCCTACGCAGTGCCTAGTCACTTCGCAGCCGACGTACACTCCAATTCGCTTATATATTGCCTTGGTGCACTTTGCAAATGGCGGCCGGAAGTGTTTCTGATCTCTTCAATTTTGAGCACTTCGTGGACAGTGGCCGGAGCCCAGTCTTATATCCCTCTGCCTCCTACGCAGTGCCTAGTCACTTCGCAGCCGACGTACACTCCAATTCAGCTTTTATATTGCCTTGGCGCATCTTTGCAAATGGCGGCAGGAAGTGTTTCTGATCTCTTAATTTTGAGCACTTCGTGGACAGTGGCCGGAGCCCATTCTCATCTCCCTTGGCCTAATTTGCAGTGCATAGTCACTTTGCAGCCGACGTACACTCCAATTCGCTTATATATTGCCTTGGTGCACTTTGCAAATGGCGGCCGGAAGTGTTTCTGATCTTTCAATTTTGAGCACTTCGTGGACAGTGGCCGGAGCCCAGTCTCATATCCCTCTGCCTCCTTCGCAGTGCCTAGTCACTTCGCAGCCGACGTACACTCCAATTCGCTTATATATTGCCTTGGTGCACTTTGCAAATGGCGGCAGGAAGTGTTTCTGATCTCTTAATTTTGAGCACTTCGTGGACAGTGGCCGGAGCCCATTCTCATCTCCCTTGGCCTAATTTGCAGTGCATAGTCACTTTGCAGCCGACGTACACTCCAATTCACATTTATATTGCCTTGGTGCACTTTGCAAATGGCGGCCGGAAGTGTTTTTGATCTTTCAATTTTGAGCACTTCGTGGACAGTGGCTGGAGCCCAGTCTTATATCCCTCTGCCTCCTACGCAGTGCCTAGTCACTTCGCAGCCGACGTACACTCCAATTCGCTTATATATTGCCTTGGTGCACTTTGCAAATGGCGGCCGGAAGTGTTTCTGATCTTTCACCTTTGAGAACTTCGTGGACAGTGGCCGGAGCCCAGTCTTATATCCCTCTGCCTCCTGCGCAGTGCCTAGTCACTTCGCAGCCGACGTACACTCCAATTCGCTTACATATTGCCTTGGTCCACTTTCCAAATGGCGGCCGGAAGTGTTTCTGATCTTTCAATTTTGAGCACATCGTGGGCAGTGGTCTGAGCCCATTCTCATCTCCCTTGGCCTAATTTGCAGTGCATAGTCACCTTGCAACCGTCGTCCACTTCAATTCGCTTATATTTTACCTTGGTGCACTTTGCAAATGGCGGCCGGAAGTGTTTCTGATCTTTCAATTTTGAGCACTTCGTGGACAGTGGTCGGAGCCCATTCTCATCTCTCTTGGCCTAATTTGCAGTGCATAGTCACTTCGCAGTTGACGTACCCTGCAATTCGCTTATATATTGCTTTGGTGCACTTTGCAAATGGCGGCCTCAAGTGTTTCTGATCTTTCAATTTTGAGCACTTCGTGGACAGTGGTCGGAGCCCATTCTCATATCCCTTGGCCTAATTTGCAGTGCATAGTCACTTTGCAACCGTCGTACACTTCAATTCGCTTATATTTTACCTTGGTGCACTTTGCAAATGGCGGCCGCAAGTGTTTCTGATCTTTCAATTTTGAGCACTTCGTGGACAGTGGTCGGAGCCCATTATCATCTCCCTTGGCCCAATTTGCAGTGCCTAGTACCTTCGCAGCCGACGTACACTTCATTTCGCTTATATATTGCTTTGGTGCACTTTGCATATGGCGGCCTCAAGTGTTTCTGATCTCTTAATTTTGAGCACTTCGTGGACTGTGGCCGGAGCCCATTCTCATATCCCTTGGCCTCCTTCGGAGTGCCTAGTCACTTCGCAGCCGACGTACACTCCAGTCCGCCTCGAGTCACTATTGCCATGGCGCCGAGAGCTTCTACAAGTGCGCGCCACGAGTATGAGTGACCTTCGGCCGCGAGCCACTGTCACTGTAGACATTGGTCGGAGACAGTAATGAGTTCCGTCGCTAATCTGAGTGCTCAAGATTGACGATCGAACACTTCGGCCGCACATTTGCAAAGTGCACCAAGTGCAATATAAGCGAATTGAAGCGACTTCGGCTGCGACAGTGTCTGGAGCACTTCATGAAGATCCGCCGACACTTGCGCAGATGCAGCAAATAGCTTGCGTACGGCCGTCAACTGTTGATGCGCAAATTGGCAGATGATGAATGCCCTCGCACTCTCAAATGGCAGCTCGCGCATTTGCAGTGACCGTGCAATATGTAAGCGAATTGCGGAGCACGTCGGCACGGTGACTATGCACTGCAAGATTGGGCCACAGTGAATGCGCCATGAATGTGCCAAGATTAATGAGCATCAGAACACTTCCGGCCGCCATGGCAGTGACCAGTGCAATACTCTCAACAATTGAAGTGGCGTGCGAGTTGCAAAGCACCATTAGGCCAAGGGATATGTGAACGGGCTCCGGCACTGTCCACGAAGTGCTCAAAATTGAAAGATCAGAAACACTTCCGGCCGCCATTTGCAAAGTGCACCAAGGCAATATATAAGCGAATTGGAGTGTACGTCGGCTGCGAAGTAACTAGGCACTGCGCAGGAGGCCGAGATGGACCTGTCCACGAAGTGCTCAAAATTGATAGATCAGAAACACTTCCGGCCGCCATTTGCAAAGTGCACCAAGGCAATATATAAGTGAATTGGAGTGTACGTCAGTGCACTGCCGAAGGTAGACCAAGGGAGATGAGAATGGGCTCCGGCCACTGTCCACGAAGTGCTCAAAATTAAGAGATCAGAAACACTTCCGGCCGCCATTTGCAAAGTGCACCAAGGCAATATATAAGCGAATTTGAGTGACGTCGGCTGCGAAGTAACAGGACTGGAGGGCCGGCCACTGTCCACGAAGTGCTCAAAACTGAGAGTTGAGAAACACTTCCGGCCGCCATTTGCAAAGTGCACCAAGGCAATATATAGGTGAATTGGAGGGACTAGGCACTCCGAAGAGGCAGGGAGATGAGAATGGGCTCCGGCCACTGTCCACGAAGTTCTCAAAATTAAGAGATCAGAAACACTTCCGGCCGCCAGTTGCAAAGTGCACCAGGGCAATATAGAAGCGAATTGGAGTGTACGACGGCTGCAAGTACTGCCTGAAGTAGCAGTGAGATGAAATGGGCTCCGGCTACGAGGCCAGAATTAAGGATCAAAGTGCACTCAAGGCCGAATATATAAGCGAATTGGAGTGTACGTCGGCTGCGAAGTAACTAGGCACTGCGCAGGAGGCCGGAGAGTGGACGGGCTCAATGCACGAGCGAGACATGCCATCGGCACTTCGGCCAAACATTGGAAGTGACGTCGGCTGCAGTGACAAGCACTCTCGCAGGACGGCTCAAATTGATGCAGAAACACTTCCGTCGCACTGCAAGGCAAGGCTATATAAGCGAATTGGAGTGTACGTCGGCTGCAATACTAGGCACTGCGCAGGAGGCGAGGGATTGTCCACGAAGTGCTCAGAATTAATAGTTGAGAACACTTCCGGCCGCTGTTTGCAAAGTGCACCAAAGCAATATATAAGCGAATTGGAAGCACGTCGGCTGCGAAGTACTAGGCACTGCAAATTGGGCCAGGGAGATGATAATGGGCTCCGACCACTGTCACGAATTCCAGAATTGAAGATCAGAAACACTTCGGCCGCCATTTGCAAAGTGCGCCAAGGCAATATAAAGCGAATTGGATGTCGTCAGCGAAGTCTGGCATGCGACAGGAGACTGAGTGGCTCCGGCCACTGTCCACAAGAATTAGAGATCAGAAACACTTCCGGCCGCCATTTGCAAAGTGCACCAAGGCAATATATGAATTGGAGAGTACGTCGGCTGCGAAGTACTAGGCACTGCATTGGGCAAGGGAGATGAGAATGGGCTCCGGCCACTGTCCACGAAGTGCTCAAAATTAAGAGATCAGAAACACTTCCGGCCGCCATTTGCAAAGTGCACCAAGGCAATATATAAGCGAATTGAGTGTACGTCGGCTGCGAAGTGACTAGGCACTGCGAAGGAGGCCAAGGAGATGAGATGGGCTCCGGCCACTGTCCACGAAGTGCTCAAAATTGAAGATCAGAAACACTTGCGGCCGCCATTTGCAAAGTGCACCAAGGCAATATATAAGCGAATTGGAGTGTACGTCGGCTAAGCTGCCAGAGGCCAGGACTGAGGGCTCCACGAAGTGCTCAAAATTGAAGATCAGAAAACTTGGCCGCCATTGCAAGTGCACCAACAATATATCCGATCAGGTACGTCGCTCGAAGTATAGCACTGCAAATTGGGAAAGAGTGGGCTCCGACACTGCCGAGTGCCATTGAAGACAAACACTTCGCCGCCAGCAGGCAATATATAAGCGAATTGGAGTGTACGTCGGCTGCCAAGTAACTAGGCACTGCGCAGGAGGCCGAGGGATTGTCCACGAAGTGCTCAAAATTAATAGTTGAGAAACACTTCCGCTCGCTATTTGCAGAGTGCACCAAAGCAATATATAAGCGAATTGGAGAGTACGTCGGCTGCGAAGGTACTAGGCACTGCAAATTGGGCCAAGGGAGATGATAATGGGCTCCGACCACTGTCCACGAAGTGCTCAAAATTGAAAGATCAGAAACACTTGCGGCCGCCATTTGCAAAGTGCACCAAGGCAATATATAAGCGAATTGGAGTGTACGTCGGCTGCGAAGTGACTAGGCACTGCGAAGGAGGCCAAGGGATATGAGAATGGGCTCCGGCCACTGTCCACGAAGTGCTCAAAATTGAAAGATCAGAAACACTTCCGGCCGCCATTTGCAAAGTGCACCAAGGAAATATATAAGCGAATTGGAGTGTACGTCGGCTGCGAAGTGACTAGGCACTGCGAAGGAGGCCAAGGGAGATGAGAATGGGCTCCGGCCACTGTCCACGAAGTGCTCAAAATTAAGAGATCAGAAACACTTCCGGCCGCCATTTGCAAAGTGCACCAAGGCAATATATAAGCGAATTGGAGTGTACGTCGGCTGCGAAGGCATCCTGCCGCCATTTGCAAAGTGCACCAAGGAAATATAAATGTGATTTGGAGTGTACGTCGGCTGCGAAGTGACTATGCACTGCAAATTGGGCCAAGGGAGATGAGAATGGGCTCCGGCCACTGTCCACGAAGTGCTCAAAATTGAAGAGATCAGAAACACTTCCGGCCGCCATTTGCAAAGAGCGCCAAGGCAATATAAAAGCGAGTTGGAGTGTACGTCGGCTGCGAAGTGACTAGGCACTCCGAAGGAGGCCAGAGGGAGATGAGAATGGGCTCCGGCCACAGTCCACGAAGGGCTCAAAACTAAGAGATCAGAAACACTTCCGGCCGCCATTGCAAAGAGCACCAAGGATATATATAAGCGAATTGGAGTGTACGTCGGCTGCGAACTGACTAGGCACTGCGTAGGAGGCAGAGGGATATAAGACTGGGCTCCAGCCACTGTCCACGAAGTGCTCAAAATTGAACGATCAAAAACACTTCCGGCCGCCATTTGCAAAGTGCACCAAGGAAATATAAATGTGAATTGCAGTGTACGTCGGCTGCGAAGTGACTAGGCACTCTGAAGGAGGCCGGGGGAGATGAGAATGGGCTCCGGCCACTGTATACAAATTGCTCAAAATTAAGAGATGAGAAAAACTTCCGTCCGCTATTTGCAAAGTGCACGAAGGCAATATATAAGCTAATTGGAGTGTACGTCGGCTGCGAAGTGACTATGCACTGCCAATTAGACCAAGGGAGATGAGAATGGGCTCCGGCCACTGTCCACGAAGTGCTCAAAATTAAGAGATCAAAAACACTTCCGGCCGCCATTTGCATAGTGCACCAAGGCAATATAAAAGTGAATTGGAGTGTACGTCGGCTGCGAAGTGACAATGCACTGCAAATTAGGCCAAGGGAGATGAGAATGGGCTCCGGCCACTGTCAACGAAGTGCTCAAAATTAAGAGATCAGAAATACTTCCTGCCGCCATTTGGAAAGTGGACCAAGGCAATATGTAAGCGAATTGGAGTGTACGTCGGCTGCGAAGGCATCCTGCCGCCATTTGCAAAGTGCACCAAGGCAATATATAGGCGAAGTGGAGTGTACGTCGGCTGCGAAGTGACTAGGCACTCCGAAGGAGGCCAAGGGAGATGAGAATGGGCTCCGACCACTGTCCACGAAGTGCTCAACATTGAAGATCAGAAACACTTACGGCCGCCATTTGCAAAGTGCACCAAGGCAATATATAGGCGAATCTGAGTGTACGTCGGCTGCAAAGTGACTATGCACTGCAAATTAGGTCAAGGGAGATGAGAATGGGCTCCGACCACTGTCCACGAAGTTCTCAAAATTGAAAGATCAGAAACACTTCCGGCCGCCATTTGCAAAGTGCACCAAGGCAATGTATAAGCGAATTAGAGTGTACGTCGGCTGCGAAGTGACTATGCACTGCAAATTAGGCCAAGGGAGATGAGAATGGGCTCCGGCCACTGTCAACGAAGTGCTCAAAATTAAGAGATCAGAAATACTTCCTGCCGCCATTTGCAAAGTGCGCCAAGGCAATATAAAAGTGAATTGGAGTGTTCCTCGGCTGCGAAGTAACTAGGCACTGCGCAGGAGGTCGAGGGACTGTCCACGAAGTGCTCAAAATTTGAGATCAGAAACACTTCCTGCCGCCTTTTGCAAAGTGCACCAATGCAAAATATAAGCGAATTGGAGTGTACGTCGGCTGCGAAGGGACTAGGCACTGCGTAGGAGGCAGAGGGATATAAGACTGGGCTCCAGCCACTGTCCACGAAGTGCTCAAAATTGAAAGATCAAAAACACTTCCGACCGCCATTTGCAAAGTGCACCAAGGCAATATATAAGCTAATTGGAGTGTACGTCGGCTGCGAAGTGACTAGGCACTCTGAAGGAGGCCGAGGGAAATGAGAATGGGCTCCGGCCACTGTATACAAAGTGCTCAAAATTAAGAGATGAGAAACACTTCCTGCCGCCACTTGCAAAGTGCACCAAGGCAATATAAAAGTGAATTGGAGTGTACGTCGGCTGCGAAGTGACTAGGCACTCCGAAGGAGGCAGAGGGAGATGAAACTGGGCTCCGGCCACTGTCCACGAAGTGCTCAAAATTGAAAGATCAAAAACACTTCCGGCCGCCATTTCCATAAAGCACCAATGCAATTTAAAAGTGAATTGGAGTGTACGTCGGCTGCGAAGTGACAATGCACTGCAAATTAGGCCAAGGGAGATGAGAATGGGCTCCGGCCACTGTCCACGAAGTGCGCAAAATTAAGAGATCAGAAACACTTCCGGCCGCCATTTGCATAGTGCACCAAGGCGATATATAAGCGAATTGCAGTTTACGCTGTCTGCCAAGCGACTATGCACTGCAAATTAGGCCAAGGGAGATGAGAATGGGCTCCGGCCACTGTCCACGAAGTGCGCAAAATTAAGAGATCAGAAACACTTCCGGCCGCCATTTGCATAGTGCACCAAGGCAATATAAAAGTGAATTGGAGTGTACGTCGGCTTCGAAGTGACTATGCACTGCAAATTAGGCCAAGGGAGATGAGAATGGGCTCCGGCCACTGTCCACGAAGTGCTCAAAATTAAGAGATCAGAAACACTTCCGGCCGCCATTTGCATAGTGCACCAAGGCAATATAAAAGTGAATTGGAGTGTACGTCGGCTGCGAAGTGACTAGGCACTGCGTAGGAGGCAGACGGATATAAGAATGGGCTCCAGCCACTGTCCACGAAGTGCGCAAAATTAAGAGATCAGAAACACTTCCGGCCGCCATTTGCATAGTGCACCAAGGCAATATAAAAGTGAATTGGAGTGTACGTCGGCTTCGAAGTGACTATGCACTGCAAATTAGGCCAAGGGAGATGAGAATGGGCTCCGGCCACTGTCCACGAAGTGCTCAAAATTAAGAGATCAGAAACACTTCCGGCCGCCATTTGCATAGTGCACCAAGGCAATATAAAAGTGAATTGGAGTGTACGTCGGCTGCGAAGTAACTAGGCACTGCGCAGGAGGCCGAGGGACTGTCCACGAAGTGTTCAACATTTAGAGATCAGAAACACTTCCGGCCGCCATTTGCAAAGTGCACCAAGGCAATATAAATGTGAATTAGAGTGTACGTCGGCTGCGAAGTGACTAGGCACTCTGAAGGAGGCCGAGGGAAATGAGAATGGGCTCCGGCCACTGTATACAAAGTGCTCAAAATTAAGAGATGAGAAACACTTCCTGCCGCCACTTGCAAAGTGCACCAAGGCAATATATAAGCGAATTGGAGTGTACGTCGGCTGCGAAGTGACTAGGCACTGCGTAGGAGGCAGAGGGATATAAGAATGGCCTCCAGCCACTGTCCACGAAGTGCGCAAAATTGAAAGATCAAAAACACTTCCGGCCGCCATTTGCAAAGTGCACCAAGGCAATATAAAAGTGAATTGGAGTGTACGTCGGCTGCGAAGTGACTAGGTATTGCAAATTAGGCCAAGTGAGATGATAAGGGGCTCCGACTATTGTCCACGAAGTGCTCAAAATTAAGAGATGAGAAACACATCCTGCGGCCATTTGCAAAGTGCACAGAGGCAATATATACGCGAATTGGAGTGTACGTCGGCTGCGAAGTAACTAGGCACTGCGCAGGAGGCCGAGGGACTGTCCACGAAGTGCTCAAGATTTAGAGATCAGAAACACTTCCTGCCGCCATTTGCAAAGTGCACCAAGGCAGTATATAAGCGAATTGGAGTGTACGTCGGCTGCGAAGTGACTAGGCACTGCGTAGGAGGCAGAGGGATATAAGACTGGGCTCTAGCCACTGTCCACGAAGTGCTCAAAATTGAAAGATCAAAAACACTTCCGACCGCCATTTGCAAAGTGCGCCAAGGAAATATAAAAGTGAATTGGAGTGTACGTCGGCTGCGAAGTGACTAGGCACTGCGTAGGAGGCAGAGGGATATAAGAATGGGCTCCAGCCACTGTCCACGAAGTGCTCAAAATTGAAAGATCAAAAACACTTCCTGCCGCCATTTGCAAAGTGCGCCAAGGCAATATAAAAGTGAATTGGAGTGTACGTCGGCTGCGAAGTGACTAGGCACTCTGAAGGAGGCCGAGGGAGATGAGGATGGGGCTCCGGCCACTGTCCACGAAGTGCTCAAAATTAAGAGATCAGAAACACT
>JAWNKY010002624.1:0-47689 GCA_035041765.1 Drosophila algonquin
CCCAGCAAAAGATGAAAGTAGCCTAACAGCAAAGCTAGATTCGTGTTTTCACTAGGTCGTACAGATCACCTTACTGGTTTTGCTAATAGAATATTTGACTTGGACGTAAATAACTGGACGAATTATAAAATTTCAATACAGCTTCACAAAATTATCTTCACGTTTCAATCTGTCGCAGAGGACCAATAATATTGCTTGCTTTAGATCCAAACTCTCTTGTTCGAATAGACACTTCTTTATCTGGGCTGTCCGACTTTGGAATCAGTTGCCACCTTTTTTGAAAACAATTAGTAGCGCACCACTGTTTAACAGTAAATTAAAAAGATTATCTAAAAAATCAAAATATTACTTTCTAAACTACAATAGGCGTATCGTATGTATTACCAAAGTTTTAATTTTATTTATAAGAATAAATGTTTTAAATGCTTCAAATTATTTGCTTATCAGTGGGACTTGTTTAGTACTTTACATTTTAAATTATAATTCTATAGATTCTTAAAGTTAAGTTTAACTGTTTAGCATGTAAAATCTGATTGTGACTAGTGCATTAATCTAAACGTATATATCTTGTAGCACTAGGAATTTTTAAATAAAAATGACAAATTACATCGGCCTGTCACCCACCCTGATGCATTGGACCTACATCTCGGTGATGCGACCAACTCTGCTGTATGGAGTCCTAGTGTGGTGGCAAGCTACTGAAAAGAAGATGTACCACAAGCTCTTGAAACGAACTCAGCGACTGGCTCTGCTCAGTATCACAGGCGCGGTGAGGTCAACCCCAACTAAATCACTCGAAACCGTACTCGAAATCGACCCCCTGGACCGCGCTACACTCGTTAGTAGTTACGACTGCAGGTAAGGCAGCACAGCGCCTGATCGCATCGGGGAACATGTCTCCTCAAGGATACGGGTATAGTAGAATTGGTCGGGCTGGCGAATGAAAGAATAAAAAATGTGCTTCTCCCTTAGAACGCTACAAAGCTACTCAGAGATGCAGGCCGAATTGATGACCGATAGCAGGTGGAGGAGGGTCACCACCACCTGCAGAATCTCGAAAATCATGTGAAAGGAATGCAATGATGAACTCCGTCACTATCTGCTACACCTTCTTTGGAAGGACTGCAGACTGCTAAGGGGAATACTAACAGGTCACTGCCTGGCTGCGTTGCATGCATCCCAGCTAAACATAACCCACAGAGACAGCTGCAGGAAATGTGATGCGCCAGGGGCTATCGAAGCCCTGCAACATCTCATCTGCAGCCTCCAGGCTCTCTCACGGGCAAGCAGAAGATAACTGGGCGCACCGGCGCTGGAATCACTGGAAGCTGAGGGCCGCTGAGGGTCGTCCGGCCCTTACTTTACCTATCTCCCATTATTAAAATTTCATTTTCTCATTCTCCGATACTTTTAACCAGACCAATACTTGGCGCCGAAAGAAAGAGTGCTGGAACTGGAGAAAAGGCATTAGTCAACACTAGCTTTATATCGATATTTAAGCTAATATCGTTTGTATATATAGTTTCTCTTATTTTATTTGTTCTTTCGCAACCATAATAAGAATAAATTATGAATAATATAATTCTTAATTATAATTAATAATATAAATAGTAAGTTCACCCACATTCAATGCCAATTTTTAGCAGCTCCTCAATCGATGTTTGAAAAATACCACAATTTTCGATGCGATAGTTTGGAAAAACGCGTTTGGGAATTGATGTGGATGAACGCCCTATCCATCCGAGTTGTTGCTGTTTTCTTCTTGGCGCGACATTTTGTTTTCACCTTGGGGAAAATTATGGAGCAAATGTAAGTCCGAACATGGCCCAATATTCGCCGCGACAGTGCCTGGCCACGCCCGGAGCCTCCGATTTTGGCTTCCCCTTCGCCCCGTACGCCATTCAGGAGCAGCTGATGCAGGAGCTCTTCTCCGTGCTGGAGCGCCGACAGGTGGGCATCTTCGAGAGTCCCACGGGCACTGGAAAATCTTTGACACTCACCTGCGGTGCCCTCACCTGGCTGCGCCAGCATGAGGAGCTGGTCCGTTCCGAGCTACTGCAGCGCATCGCTGAAGTGGAGAAGGAACTGGACCGCTTGCAGGTGGCCAGTGCCCAGGCGAAGGACTGGATTAGTGCCCAAAGTGAGTCCCGGGAGCAGCAAGTGGAACTGCAGCAGCTGAACCGCCTCCGCTTGCTGTTGGAGCAGCGAGAAGAACAGCTGGCGATGATCAGGGAGCGAACCAAGGATAGAAAGAAACATCAGAAATTCAGGACAGGACTAAAGCGCGAAGAGGAACAACAGGAGGAGCAGCAGGAGGACAATGAGCACCCCTCCGACGCGGATGCGGACTCAGACTCGGATCACGAGCTGACCGACTGCCCCGAGGAGCAGTCCGAAGATCGCTACCGCTCCGTGCAGATCTTCTTCTGCAGCCGCACCCACTCGCAGCTGGCGCAGATCGTGGCTGAGCTGCGAAAGACCCCACACGGGGCGTGGGTGCGCTGCGTCTCGCTGGGCTCCCGACAGCAGCTATGCATAAATCCGCAGGTGCGAAAGCTCCGGAACATGGGCCTGATTAACGAGCGCTGCCTAGATATGGCCCGAAGCAAGGTACCGACCAATCCCAGCAAGAAGCCTCGTCTGGCTGGTGGATCCGCCTCCTCGCTCAGTCGTTGCCCCTTCAAGGCGCCCGCGAAGGTGGAGGCCCTCCGGGATGTGGCTCTGTGCGAGCCCCTGGACATCGAGGAATTGGCTGCCGAGGGCACCGCCTGCGGTGGCTGCTCCTACTACGCCTCCCGATCTGCCCAGGACGCCGCCCAGCTGGTGCTGCTGCCTTACCAGCTGCTCTTGCAGCGCTCCGCCCGCCAGCAGCTGGGCATCGACCTGCGCGGCTCCGTTGTGATCGTGGACGAGGCGCACAATCTTCTCGACTCGATTGCCCAGCTGCACGGCTCGGAGCTGACCCGCTCCCAGCTGGAACTGGCCCGCGACCAGATCTCCGGGTACAAGGAACAGTATGCGCGCCGCCTGAGCACTCGCAATCTCCTGAGGATCAACCAGTTGCTCTTTGTGCTGCGCCGTCTGCTGAAGCTGCTGGAGCCGAAGGCCGAAGCCACGTCCGTGCGGATGCTGCGCACCTACGAGCTCTCCTCCGAAGGCGACTTCGACAACATCGACCTGAACGCCCTGCTGGAGTTCTGTGGCCGCACGCGGTTCGCGCAGAAGGTGCAGGGCCATTCGGCCCGGGTCCAGAGGGAGCCGCGGCCCAGCGAAAACCAGCCGCCCGCCTCCAGTCGCCAGACGCTGCTGCAGCGCCTGGCCACGCAACACAAGACGCTGGGAAAGCAGTCCCAGGGAAAGCGCAAGCTGGTGGAGACCCATGCAGAGGCAGAAGCAGAAGAAGAGCCGCAGCTGGAGAAGAAGAGCGGCGTCACCGTTCAGATTGCACCCTCCCCCATTCGGCCTCTATTGGCCTTCATCGAAACGCTCACTAGCAATGCGGCGGATGGACGGGTACTGCTCAATCCCCAGGCGGGAAGCATCAAGTATCTGCTGCTGGATCCAGCCGAGCACTTCGCCGACATCCTCTCGGAGGCCAGAGCGGTGAGTGGGATTCGTGTTGGTTGATTAAATAAATCAAAATCAATCAATCGAACCTTTTAATTGTCTTGTGCAGATTGTCATTGCTGGTGGAACGATGCAGCCCACGCAGGAGCTGAAGGAGCAGCTGTTCGCACGCTGCCCAGAACGACTGGTGGAACGCTTCTACAGCCATGTGGTGCCGCCGGATGCGGTGCTACCGTTTGTTGTGGCCAAGGGACCAACTGGAGCCAGCCTCTGTTTCAGCTATGCCCAGCGTGGCACTCCCGCCATGGTGAGTGGCAGCTTTTATTCTTCACTCCTGACCCACTAAAGTCGACTCTTACAGCTCAAGGAACTGTCGATGGTGCTGCAGAACCTGTGCAATGTCTTGCCCGGGGGCGTTGTCTGCTTCCTGCCCTCATACGAATACCTAGACACGGTCCACACCCATTTGGAGCAGAGCGGTGGCCTGGAGAGCATTGCCCGAAAGAAGCGCATCTTCCGCGAATCCTCTGGAGCCGCAGATCAGCTTCTGCAGCAGTATGCAGAGGCCATTGCTGTCCCGAAAGGAGGGGCCCTTCTCTTGGCCGTCGTAGGCGGAAAACTGTCGGAGGGACTGAACTTTGCCGACGAACTGGGACGGGGCGTGCTCGTTGTGGGCCTGCCCTACCCGAATCGCAATGCGCTCGAGCTGCAGCAGCGGATGCGGTATCTGGACGAGCGTCTGGGTCCCGGCGCCGGAAACGAGTATTATGAGAACATCTGCATGAAAGCGGTCAACCAGTGCATCGGCCGATCTGTACGCCACATCCGCGACTATGCCTGTGTCTTTTTGCTCGACGAGCGCTATGGCAGCGCCCGGATCCGGGCTAAGCTCCCGGAATGGATAGCCCGACACATTCTCGAGCCCAACGGCGCTGGATTCGGTGCTGTACAAGCACGTACCGCCCGTTTCTTCAAAAACAGATGACGAATCGCATTGCAGATCGGAGATCTGTTTATTTAAGAATTTAATTTATTTAAATATGCATATCGATTCATGGCGCAAAGTGTTTCTACCAATCGATAGCGATTAGTCCTTAGCTATGTTGAAATGCAGAGTCGCGAAAACCATTCAAGAATAATCGCACAAGTAGCGGTGTTATAGATGTGGTAAATAAAAATAAATAAATATGTAAAATATGCATCTACCAGTCTTGTCCAGTCGAATTGATGTATGTACATATTAACATCCATATCTAATCATTTCAAATTCACAATTTTTTCCAAAAAGCGCTCCCAGAGTTGTCCCTACCTAAAGTCGATATACCGGGTATTCACAAAACTTTTTGTCCTGTCCAAATTATATGATTATTTTTTTATGTTTTCCCACTTTACTCAAAATTGTTATAATAATTATTCAACAACGTTCAGCTATCTTGTTGAACACAAAATTTAGTGCTGTTAAGCGCACAATTTAGTGTATATCGTGCACAAAATCCTCTGCTCTGTGTTTATGCGTTTTCAAAAATAGTTTGACGGTATATTTTGAATATATATCGATATATCGGAATATTTGTTATATATATCAATATAGAACTATATCGATGAATTACACACGGTCACACTGTTCATCACAGCCCGTCGTGAAAATAAAAAATATTAAAAGATACAAATCGTTCAATGAAGATGAATATGTAAAACATCAACGTGTTGTGCTGTGCAAATAAAATACAGATTGAACTGATCTGCAGGTGTGTGGAGTGCTCCAAAAGATCACATTTCCTCTTGATTTTGGCCGCCTCAACTCCGCGTGTACGTGCGCCTGTGTGTGTGTGTGTGTGTGTATGTCACTCCTTGTTTGCCTTTATCATCATCGATTACCGTCGTATTGAATATGGGCGTCGTGGGGTCGGGTCCCGCCATTGCACAAATATTTGTGAACAATAATCATATTTTCTTGACTTCTACCGGCCGATAAACTTAGTCGTCCCAAGAGTTTTAGTGGGGGGAAGACAGAGCGAGAAAGAGAGTGACGCCAGTCAAAGAATTTCGTTGTTTCTTGGTCGGTGGGGAGCAAGTTCCTAAGGGTTCTTCGAATTACATGGATCTGACGGGGGGAAAACGGCAGCGTTGCAGCAATGAGTGTCATTGGAGCTGCTCGCCTCATTCCGTCTCACTCTTTCTTTCGTACTTAGTCAGCGAAACTAACTTAGTAGAGTATTTAAAGCGGTTATTCTTGTTATTTGCTTCGAACAAACCCGTTTTTGGCTGACTTTTGATAAAGAAAGAAGAAGAAGTGGCACACATAAAGCGGAAAACTCTGTAGTGAGCATCTCAGAGTGGGTGAGCGAGAGTAGTGATTGAGCGATAGATAGAGCGGGCGACGGGACGGGACGGGACATCACATTAAGTTGCATTTGGATTTCCGCCCTGCAGGAATCATTTTTTTGTACATTATGCCTTCTTGTTTACTTCTCGTTCTACACGCTGGCCAGGCCCTCTTCACCGTCCTTAACACCGCCCCCGCCCCATCGAAGGGACCAGTCAGTCCAGTCCCCGTGCGATGCCTCTCCAATTCAAAAGAAGCCGAAAAGAGCGAAATGAGGGAAAGAGAGCCAGAACAAACAACTGAACCGGCCACAGCGACAGCTAAATGCCCTGCCACTTGCATGTGCACATGCATATGAGAGATTATTTGAAAGATCTGAGGTTATAGCCAAAAGCCTGCCTATAGTGCCTACCTCGGTGAATTTATATCACCCTCAATATATTCCATGAATATCATTGAAATCCGTATCGCATATCTACTCTCTTGGTAGGGCATTCACAGGTCAGCTCTCTCGCAATGTGCTTACACTCTCTTTTTTCCTCTCTCTCTCTCTCTGTTTGGCTCGCTGGCTTTGCAGCGCGTTCTTGGGCCTCGTCTCTGCTCATTCGCAAACGGACCTCGGCAGCAATAGTAACAGTAAACGGTAAACGGAGTGATAGTAGGAGAAGAAGAAGACTACTTGCGAAACGGAATAAAACGGTACGCGAAACGGGACGGTGTTTGAATCGGGACGGTACGAGACGGTAAATGAAACAACGCCCCTGGGAAGCCGAGAACAAAAAAAATCCTTTAAAACGCGGCGGCGATAACCCCGTGAATAGTTGCATAATTAAATCAGTGTATATATATATATGTAGAATATTTGTGTATTCCGATAATTGCCCATAGTAGTACTGAACATGTGCCGGCCTGCTGACAAGCTTATCATTATTATTATATATATTTTTTTGCAAAGCGGATGCTGCGGTTCAATCAAAACAAAACGTCCATAGAGGGGGGGGTCTGGGCCCTGGTGTGAATCGGTCCCGGCTATAAACGCCGCTATCTATCTGTAGCTGTGTGTATCTGTGTGTGTGTCGAGTGAGAGAGATCTCTGTGTGTGTGGTCAATTTTTTTCGTACGAATTTTTTTGTTGTGGGTGTGTGTGGAAAAGTGAAAGTGAAAACAGGACGCGTGCCACAGCGAGAGACCAAGAGAGAAAGAGAGAGAGAATGTGTGGGAGAACGGCATGGTGGAGAGAGAGCATGCGTTGTTGCTGCTGTTTCTATTCCTTGGATTCCTAAAACGCACGCCAGCCAGCCAGCCAGCCAGCACTCTCTCTCCCACACTTCTCCCTGTTCGTGGCTGCTGTCTCTCCCGAAAGAGATAGAGCGAGAGAGGCTTCGTTCTTAACGGTTCTTTTGCCTTTTGCTTGCAGCCGCCGTTTTTGGAATGCGCTAAAAAACACTCAAAATTTGCGCAGCAGCAGAGGCAGTGGCCTGTGACGTCAAAAGGAGTCGCGTCGTCGTCCCGTATTGTGACAGAGAGAGAGAGTGTATTAGCGTTAACAGTTATTCCTTTTGGACCTCCCTCTCTCTGTGTGTGCCGCCACCGCCGCGAAAATGGAACAGCCGAGCATACTCGTAAAAATCCTTCACTCAGTCCCGCACGTGAACTACACGTTTCGTCGGGTGAACGACACCTTCAATCCGGACAGCGATATATATCTCGAGGTGAGTAGACACCCTGTAATACCCTTTAGATATTTGATCTCATGCTGCCTTGGGGTGCGGAGGGGCACGGGGGCACACCCTAATGCTCTTTGATTCTCAAGTGGCCCTCTTCTGGTTGCTCTCTGTATTTCTTGAGTGGAACTCTTGAGTATCCAATCCGTGTACGAGTAGGATAGAAGGAGGCGTATGGGAAGTATGGCATATATTTCCTCAAGTGTTGTTTTCTATTTCTTTTGTCCATTTTCCCACCCTCGCCTGCTGCTGCTTCCTCTTTCCGCGCTTCCTCTCTCTACCTGAGAGAGAGAGAGAGAGCGGTCCCGTTTTGCAATTGCAGGGAACAAAAAACGTGTGGGAAAAACTCGCGTGAATTTCCATTTTGTTGACGGCCTGCTCTTCGCCTCTCTCTCTCTCTCTCGCTCTCGCTCTCTTCTCTGCTTGTCCGCCCGTTCATTGCCATTCTGTTTCAGCCATGTGCCCTGTGCGATGATTTTGTCCGTTCCATTTCCCAAATTGTTTCAGTCCTCCTCTGCCATGTGCTCTACATGTGCGTTCGCATCCTCTCTTTCAAACGAATGAGAGGAGTGGTTTGAGGGGGGAATGCGGATAGATGGTTGGGGTCGCTGCAGCAGCAGCTGCAAACTTCCGGCTTCCTTTTATGGATCACCCACTCCTAATTCGTATTCCTTTTTCTGTTTCTGTTTCCCTCCTTTGGTGAATGATCTCCCACATTTTGTGCTGCCTCCTCCTTGACTCTCTCTCTCTCAGCAGGGGATTCTCCCACATATGATATGCAGATTTTGTCGATTCAGAAATACCCGAGGGAAAATTTGATTAAAATTAGTAGAGCTCTTCCTGCCTCCTCCCTCTGGGAATGCCGGTTTCTAGCGACTCTCGAATCCAAATCCAAAAATCCAGGTCATCGCTTGGCATGGCCTCGGCTCTCCCTCTCCTCTGCCTCTCTCTCTTTGTCGCTCGGCTTGGATGTAGGTCATGCTGCTGCTGCACTGGAGAGCCATGCACCGGTGGCCGGGTACGGGTCGGGTATGGGTACGGATTTGGGGCTCGGGTTGGGGCGTAGTTTTTACGCGCGTCAGCAAAATGTTGAACCGCTTTACGGAAGGGGAAGGGACGGCCCCGAAGATGGCTAATTGGTGGGGTTTTATCCGGCAAGCTAAATGGAAGGGAGCAGGAGAAGGAAGAGATGTCATCTTCAAGGGTATTCCTCCCTTTATCTCATATCTACGCATGGGAATCTCTGAGAGACTGAGACCCACCACCACCACTCACCCATTGATTGTGGGATGCGATGCGATGCGATGAGATGAGATGCGGTGGCGGATGATGATCATCAATTCAACCTTCAATGGCTTCAACGGACAGACCGACGGACGGACGGACAAACGGACGTGTCGACAATAAACGGGAGAGGAAGCGCCAACCCTCTCACTCTCACTCTCTCCCTGTCTCTGTCTCTGTCCCTGGAGGTGCGGGTATGGGTGGGTGCCCTATAAAGAGGCACCCAACCCAACCCAACGCCCGCATTCATGGGACAGATTGGACCAGACACGAGCTAGAATTAAACGCGAAAAAGGGGACGCTCGGTTGAGGAAGTGGCATCTGCCCCTTCAGAGTCCGAGAATTGAGAGATGGCTTCCACGCTGATTGGTGGAGGTGGAGGCCTCTCTGTGCTATATATAGAAAACTCTGTACAATCCATGATTCATGGATATTACGAGTCTTTCTCGCTCTCCTGCATATCTGTTGACACTTTCCAAAGTCGTCGGGGATATCTCTGGGGTGTACTTTCATTTCTGGCTCGGGTCTTTGTGTCTCTTGCTGCAACTGCTGCTGCTGCAACTGCTGCTGCTATTGCTTGCAACACAAAGGCAGGCAGCAGCAGAACAAATGGGGCAGGACGACCGACCAGGCAGCAGGAGAAAAACGACGGAGGGCACACAGCTGCTATCACATTGTGGCAGAACAAACAGATGCCCATGCCCATGCCACATGCCCCTGGCTCTGTAGCGTGCCCCGCCTCTCGACCACTCGACAGATTGCTTTGTATCTGCGACTGTCCGTCCCGTCCGCCTGTCTATCACTACGTTTGGTGGTTGCCTTCTACGATTCGTCATACAAAAAGGAAACAGACCGCAATGGGAATGGAAAACAGGAAGGAACAAAGGGAAGCGAAACGAAACAGAATGGAATGGAATGAAATTTTGGATCTTTTCTCTCTCTCTCCCTCTCCTTCTATCTATTGTTTACAAACTCTTTTGAAGCGCTTTTTTCTGACCCAAAGATCTCGACCACCCCAGAGATCAGTAATTTATAAACAAAATTAAGATGAAAGCACAGCCATGTTCCGTTGATCTTCTGTTGATCCGAACCCCCAGCAGCGGGGGCTAAAGAAGGGGTTCCCAATGGAGAGCCGGGGGCAGGGAACATCGAACAACTGCTGATACCCTGTAAATGAGATTTGATTCACAACAGAATTCCCCAGTGGCCCCATTTTGTATTTCTTTGGAACATTTTTTAGGCATTCACTCGAAGATTTAGCATTTCGAAGCAATCTAAAGGGAGCTGCGAACATCCCATGGATTGAACATTTTCAAATAAAAAGTGAATTTCATTTTTGATTGCATTTAATTGAACTTTCTTCTTGGGAAGTTCCCCCCATATATTGAAATAGGGATTCCGACATCCATCGGGTTCCATTGCACTTCGTGTATACCCACCCCAGTCTTTCCCTTCGCTGGAAAAGGGTATCCAAAGTTCAAGTTCAAACGGGAAATGTTTTACGGTGCTTTTTGTCTCTCTCTCGCTCTCTTTTTTCTCCAGGTGGTTGTCTCTCGACTCCGTTACGATCGCTCTGCTCCGCCTGGTTTCCTTTGTTCCTTCTTTTGTTTTGTGGTTACAGTTCGTCCTCTCTTCTTCCTCTCCACACTGTATGGTCTCTCTCTCTCTCCCCCTCTGCAAGTCTGATAGTTTTGCGGGGGCCCTGTCTGCTTCTCTGAATGAATCACAGAACCAAAAGCACACACAACAGTGCCACCAAAGTGCCACAAATCGAAGCATCAACACAGAGTGGTTTTTGTTTATATGAGAATTCGATTAGGAACGATCGCTGTTTGCTTTCTCAGAGACCCTTTCGATTGGCTGCGGATCGCTAGAGACTAATGTGGCTGCGGGCTCTTCAATTCTCTCTCGCTTTTAGTAGGGTGATCTCGCTCGGACGATGGCAAAGCTCTCCTCTGGGCGATTTGCATGTGGAATTATGCCACGTCCAAGAGCCACAGACAGACGAGTGACACACCACACCCACCTTCCACCTTCCATGTACTTGCCTCACCTTTATTTTCTGCTTCTTCTCTTTGCACTCGTCGTCGTTCTATGGCGTACTTCCTTTTTTCTACTCTTCGCTCTCCTCTCTCTTCTGTGGCACTTACTTCCTGGCTTTTTCTCATATTTATTTATTCAAATTTATTGTTGTATTTATTTTATTATTTATTTGTTGCTGGCTCCGTTTCCTGTTGCTCTGAAGAGAACGAGGGTTCTGTCTGGAGTAGCCTTGACTCCTTCTCTCTTCTATGCTACCTCCTTCTCCTTGCTTCTTCTCCTTCTTCCTTTCAAACTTTCCGTATGTTGGCTTTTCTTATCTTCGTTTTTCTTCAAGTGGGGAGAGAGTGGGCGATAGTGAAGCCAGAAGGAGAAGAAGCGACAAAGAGTGCCGACTGCAGAGACAGAGATAGAAGGATAGGAAAAGAGAGACAAAGATAAAGGGAAGGGAATAGAGGGGGGATATATATGCACATAGATAGAGAGCAAAGAGCAAGCCCCGGAAGCGCGGTGCCCCGCCTCCTGGGGTCGAACAGAACAGAACCGAACCGAACCGAACCTTTTTTTCAATGCATAATCGGGAATCCATTTCCATATTCCATACTTGTTCCATGCATTCCGTTCTAATAACCGTTGCGTCTGCGAAACAGAAGGAGAAAGAGAGAAGACAAAACAAAGAGGGGGGACAAAGACAACTGGTTTTCCCCATGTGTGTGTGACTGTGTTTCTGTGTGTCTGTGGGGAGTACAGACGGGGAAATCGGATCAGAAGAAACACGTTCACCCACGCAGCAGAAGGAGAAACGCGATCGCAAGGGGGGGCCCAGCGGGAAGAAATAGAAGAGAGCGTTAGGAAGGGGGAGGCAGGGGGATAAAACTCCCAACAACAATAACTGAATAAATTTAAAAAAAGAGAAACAGGGAAAATAATTCGATATAGTCGTTTATGGAATTCTGTTCCTATAACTATTTCAAAGACATTTCAAATGTGTGGTGACATTTTTGGAGTTCAAAATTCGTGGCAGGTCAAAGAGGAGCTCTTTCCCCATGCGTAAGATAGAGAGATATTCTCCTACAAGATACGGTCACACTCCACTCTACGGGTTTCTCAAGGAAGGTGTCCCCTCAAAAGTTCAGAGTTCAGAAAAAGTTTCATAGATTTTAAGGTGGAACTTTCTAAAAGGAAGATTTCCTCAGAGATTCTAAAAATGCCTCATTTTAGAAGCTTTTCTTTAGATATTTCTTTTGGCTGTCCCAAAAGAAATCAAAATTCTCTAGAGGTATTCCCTAGACACATAATTCTCCAGAAGTTCTTCAACATTTTTTGGATAGATTACGTAATACATATATTCATCGATTTCAATGATCGATTTCAGAGATACAAAAAAAAGCAATAGAGCGCATAGCTCATTAAATACTTGTGATCTAAGAAGGAATCTAACACTAATTTAAAGCTCACTCTGGTGATAGTCGAACCTTTGAACATCTTTTAGGTGTTCCATATTCATACTGCAGTTACAGCAGAATAGATCTATATTTTTGGAGGATATTTCCATTAAAAGATTTGAAATTTCTGTTTAGTTCTGGAATTACTTGGTATTCACAAGAGCCAATCGAATGGAAGCAATATTCATTTGGAATGGATTCCTTAAACGATTTATGCATGATATCGTTGGGGTTCTTCCATCGTGGGTTTACTCTTAGGCAAACCCCTAATCTATTAGTCGATCTGTTCTTGGGGAATCTCCTGGGAGGGGAGAATCAATATGGATCATGGATGTTTATGGGTATTTATTGTTTATGTACATTCCGCAAATATTGAAGCTGGAATCTCGAACTGTTGACTGTTGACTTTTAATCTTTTTTTGTTTGCTGGTGTTGGAGATGATGTTTTTTGCAGGCCACACATATCGCAGGTCGGGGGGTCTGGGGGGAATTATTGCATAAATATACACAAAGATTTCTTGTGATTTTGTTTCCAATTAGCTGCCGCCACTTTTCACACTTCCCACAGCGAGAAACGGACGGAGAGAGAGAGACAGAGAGAGAAAGCTATTCTCAAGTGAGGAGGAGAGGTACACATAGAAGAGCAGACGGTGATGGGTGTGAAGAGGGAGGGAGAGCGTCAAGGTTATTTGTTTTTGCTGTTGCTGTTGCTGCTGGCAATTTGCTTTGATTTAATTCAATTGGAACACACGGAACATCGATCCATCGTTCCATCGTGCAACGTTCACCGAGGGGCATCCATCGTCATCGTCATCCAAAACCATCCTCCTCTACCTTCAACTTCCCCTAACCATCCGCAGCATCCCAACATCGACTGTCGGCTGTGGAAGCGCGTAATATTTCTCACATTTTAAGGCGCCTTAGAGACGGAAGCAAAGTGGGAAGGTGGGATGTTCCCAGCCCTAAGGAGCACCTCGTCTGTTGGGAGGATGAAGGCTACGACAGCTTTTTCACCGATGGGTATTCTACAGTAGAATCTGCCACAGATTTACGTATATGTATAGACCATGAAGCATGCATCGAAAGCGATATCCCAGTGGATGGGGAATCCTCTGTTATTCGCCATCGTATTTGCGAACATCGGTGAATTACTGCACAAAAATGTTCCCCTAAGCGAACGGCACACACTGCGAACTCGCTGCGAATGGCATGGAATGGAATGGAATGGAAAGCGCGCGTATCGTAGCGTATCGTATAGAAGGAGGATTAGGACCAAGGAGCTTTTGGGCACGAAACATTTTCGCTTCATTTTGCAGATTGCATGTGCGGCACACGGGAGGGAGGCAGGGAGGGAGGGGAGGAACGAACGAGTGTTGGGGCGAGTGGGGGGTGGGCAACAGTCTCGTGGCTCAAGTGTCATTCAACTGCAAGGCGGAGGACACACGAAGCGCGCGACACACACACACACACACACGCACACGGCGGGAGACGACACGCAAAGTGCCGAGGCGCAAACAGAGAAAACACACACACACACAAACACAGCGATGGGAAAGTGGAAAGGGGTGGCGGGGCGGGGCGGTGCGGGGCGGAGTCCCCCAACTGTAACTAGTTTTAATGATTATTTACAGTGGAAAAAGAGTGCAATAAATAATAAATAGAGTTGCTCACCCCACTCCACCCGTGGATTCGTTGGGGAAATGGATGCAATGGATGCACTGGATGTGTGGATTCACATTCCCCACATCGGGCAATCAGGCAATCAGGCAATCAGGGGACTACGACGGACTGCCACTGGGTGGGGAATCGCTTTCAATTCTGATTGACAGCCTGGAAATTGGCTAGAAATCAACTTAAAAACGGAATCCGTTCTGCCTTTGTTTTGGTTCTTGTTTTTTATGGAATCTATTAATCTGTGACAGTTCGCAACGGGCATGTTCACTGTTTGAATGGATGGAATGTCCTTTAAAGAAGGAGTCATGTGAGAACGGATAAGATGACCAGTGGAAATGATCTGAGATCTAGAGGCAGCCAAAAACATATCTTGGAATGGCAGAACCTTGGGGGTAGAGCCCTGCAGGAACCCTCGAGGGTATCGATACTCAAAGCAGCGTCCGAGTCTTATGAATGTCTTTTGTCCAGTGCAGATGAAGGCAGTACACTCGGGTGTCGGATGAGTCATGTTTTGTGGGTGTGACGATTGTACAGAGAACAAACTTAAACTACAGTTTAAAGCCGATCTAAAGAGTAAAACTCCCTCGACTTTCGCTGGAAATTCCAGGGATGATTTGCCCTGGGAAGCGCAGGATCAATCAGGTTGCCTTTCAGTTTAATTTCTGACTCATTTGCGATTCATTGGAACCAACGTGCTGTGCCAGAATGTGGCACAGGCTGTCATCCCTGGGAGGGAGGTAGCGTAACCAATATCCCCAACGACTCGTGTAATTTGACACTCACAACGAGACGCAGGCACACACACAGTGTGTGTGTTGTGGTGCGGCGTGGCATGGAGTGCAGGCCCATCTAGGGCACATTTACTGGAGGGGGTTTTTTTAATGACAGGCAATGAAATTACCGTTAAGCGAAGGACATTTTTCGGTTGCAGACAGAAAAAGGCGGAGTGTGCCCCCATGCCCCCCATGCACCCCCGGATTCAATTCAATTTCCGACATGGACTCTGCCCAAAAAAAGAAATGTAGAGAAAAGAGGAAAGAATTAACTTTTACGCACCCTGCAAAAAGCGTATATACGGGGTAGACCATAGACTGTTTTTGACCATACGTTGACGTGTGACTGGCCATTTGACATTCACCCCAAGCTAGAGGAAATTATCCGCTGCTAATGGTATTCATTCGATTGATATTTACGATAAAAATTCATTTAAAATCCAAATTGTTTGGGAATATTTCATAAATTAGAAACTTTTCCAATTTTGGGCCGTGTGTGCAGTTCGTTTAGGGGAACATTTGTTCTGCAAATCTATGGGAATCATTCCACGAACGTAGTAAAGGGTATCCGCATAGTCGCCTAAAACTACTCCACTGTCTGCTCTTTCGAGTGCTTGCTGCTCCTGCTTCTGCTTCTGCTCCTGTTCTCGTTCCACTTTTCCATTCCGAAGCCAACTAACAACAAATTGCCACACCAGAAGCAAAAGCAGCACAAAATGTGCCAAGTTATTCAATTAAAAGTTTTTGTCCAGTGTCCAGGACAAAAGAGAGACCAGGAACCAGAAACGGGAAACCAGAAACCCATGGGCGAGGAAATGCCGCCCCCAACAGAGATTATAATGCACTTACAGCCCCCGAAAAAACGAATCCTCCCTTCTATCTAAATTTGTATGTGTATTTTTTTTACAGAGTTTGGGCATCCTCGCCTCGATACCCGCCGGACTGCTCATCGTCTCGTTGGTGGGACTGCTGCTGTACTTGCTCACCCGCTGCTGCGATCGACGCCAGCGGAAGCCGAGTGCCCAGCGGTGCCAGAGCTGCACTTTGGTGATCATCACCCTGATGACGTGTGCGGCGATTGGATTAGGTGAGTGTCCCCCTCTCCCTCCATTCGTCTGTGCCTCTGTTCCAGGGGACCTGGAATGGAAGTAAATTGGATGGCCAGAGCACGTACGTAGCCGCCGCCGAATCGCATGGATTGGCTTCTGGCAATCGGCCAGAACTGCTGGACTGCTGATGGAACGTGGACTGCACTCGAAATAAAAGGCGTTTGCCCTGCAGTCTGGAGATGTTTGTTTGGGATTATGAAACATTTGAGGGACATTTCGCAGGAGTTTGAACCAGGAATACTATTGAAGTTTTCCCAAGAAAATAGTGAGAAAATGCATTACAAAAGATCTACCGATACATTGGCACTCGTGTGGAGTGGCATTGAGCCGAGGGGCACTGCTGCATACCGCGCGATAAAATACCCTGTACCCCCGTTAGCTTTTTGTTACTACCTTTTCGGGAAGTCTTAAGCTTTTCATTATTCCCAGCATGAAACCATGAAAGGATTAGCTTTTTATGCGGGAAGCCAAACGGCTGCAGGACAGAGGATCGCTTTAAAAAAGTGCGACAGCTTTGCAGGACACCCTGTAGGATTTGTTTCACATTGGAGTATAGACATGTCGTAGACAAAACGATGCAATCTGTTGCATGACGCGTGTTGCTGCAGATTGCAACATCAGTTGGTGACCCCAAGCGAAGATTCAAGGCAGAAATTGTGCCACAACGACCGCCCCGAGGACCGCTGCTGCACACTTCTGCCATTCCATTAAGGAAGAGTAGAAAAGGATGAAAAAAAGGATAAAAAAACAAAGAAGAAAAGAAAAGATAACAGTGTATTCTGTTCTGGAAGAGTAGGAAAAGTAGGGGAAAGCCAGAAAATACTTTGGTCGAGTGGCAGCTGGGAGATCTCTCGCTCTCTGGTCACGTAACGCCCTCCAGCTGTAGGGCTAGGGCTACCTCTACCCCTGCCACTGCCACTGCCACTGCCGCCCCCCCCCTCTCTGCTTTATGGAGCCGCCGTGTGACAGATGCGTCATCGATTAAGCAGCGATAGCGTGGAGACGGGATATGAGAGCGGAGTGGAGTGGAGGGGAGAGGAGAGGGCCATAGGGAATATGATGGAATAATAATTTAATTATCGCTCTTAATTGAATCATTCATAAATGTGATGTGTGTGCGTGTGTGTGGCACGGGCCGCTTACATCACTGACCTTTCCGCTGTTTATGTGGCATGTGGAATGCTGCTGCTGCTGGGGCCTCTGCTCTGGTGCTCTGGTAATCCCTGATCCCTGATCTCTGATCTCTGATTCCGATCTAAGCTTTTGGATTCATTTTGTTCTTTCTTTTTCAGGATTATATGGCAACGATGACTTCCACAATGGACTGCTGCAGGCATTTAGCTCTGGAAAGAATGTCGAGGGTCTTGTTCTCACCCTGAAACGACAGGTGAGTTCTCCATGGGATGAAACTAGTGCAAATGATGGCTCTGCTCTTCGAGAGCTCCAACCAAATATTTCCCCAGCCCAATCCTCTCTCCATGGGAACGTCTACGTCTAATGCCTCTTGCTGCCTTATTCCTACTCCTGGTCCAACTCCCACTACTCCTCCTTCCTTCTGCAATCCAGCTTCATTATAATCAACCTAAAAGCTGCTGCTGCTCCCCCCCCTGTTGCTCCAGTGTTGACAGTTGCGTCGTAACGACAGAGAGGGGACTCCAAAAGCTTTTGCTATTCATAAACTTTGTCAGGAGCCAAACGACAGGAGACAGCAGTCAGCAGTCAGAAGCAGGGACAAAGACAGGGAAAGAGATTCTGCTGGAAAAAAAAGAGAGAAGCAAACGAGCGGGGGCCGATATGGTAAAAAGGTTACGGGAGAAAAGGGAGCGCTAGGGAAGACTCTCAGGAGTAGGAGTGGGGATGCCGCCATCAGCATCAAAGGATGGGGTGCAGCCAGCCTGTAGTCGGCAGGAGTTGGACGGGGGAGGGGAAGGGGGTATGAGAAATGAGGGCCGGGAGTCATCGTCGTCTAGCCCAAACAGATGGCTGGCATTGCCCGACTCTTGAGTAAAACGCTATTAATTATCCCAGAGGTAGAGAACCGAAGCCAGAAAGGTAAAGAGAGGAGGGCAGGGGAGGGGAGGGGAAGAGGAGAAATGGGGAGTGTAAGTCCTGCTTCAGACGTTTGCGTGTGTGCAAAGCGATTCCTTCTAAGCCGAAACCCCAACACCCGCCCGTCTCTCATTAAACCCCACCCCACCCCACCCTCTTCGCAGTGCGGAAGCAAAAGTATTACGATGGAAACTAGTTTTCCTTTTTCTTTCTGCGTGGCACACAGTCCTTTGCTCCCCCATCGCCCTCTTCTGGAAGAAAGGAAGGAACTCTCTAAGGGATGCAAATGTTGGGATAGGTTCAGGAGGTTACCTTACCCTTCTCTTCTCTATTGATAGGGTCACTCTTATAAAGGATATAAATATTGAGGAATATTTATATATACATAAGTATTCCTCCCGAAGATTTAGTTCCATTTAGTTCATTGAAAAAAAACACAAGAAAATAATTGAAAGAAAAGAATGGAACACAAATTTGCCAGAAAAATACTTTTAAACTTCTATCTAACACCAGATAGATTTCCAGGCAACATGGACATGGGCACACTGTACATTTCACATACTCCCTACCGTACAGAATATGTCCTTTGTATAATTATCAAGGGTATTCATAACGTGCAGTTTATGCGACGTTCCGTTCCCCCTTTCGCTTTGGTCATTAACTCCTGAACTGGGGTTTCACCTTCTTTTTGGGGTTGCTTTGGCATTGGCTGTGGCTGTGGCTGTGACCTTTTTGGTTCTTTTCGAGTCCTTTTTCACTCTTTTCGACTCGTTTTTCATACTATTGCATATTTTTGTTGTCTTGCAGACTGAGAGCATCAAGCATGACCTGGAGTCAAAGATGGCCGGCCACAAGGTGGAGCAAATGGTGGAGAAGCCGCAATACAATCAGACGGTGGTGATGCTTCTCATTGAGACGTCGCGGGCGGTGCGGGAGAACACGTCGCGGGCGGTCGCCTCCCTGGACAGCATGGTGCACTATTTCATGAAGGCCAAGGGCGTGGAGAATGACACCTCGTTGATGGGGCTGCTGCACGTGAGTCTCCAGTCTCCAGACTCCAGACAGGAGTGCGGATTCGGTTTCGGTTTCATTGAAATTAAACTTGTCGTATCTTTTTGCAGATGGGAGAACTCTACGAATCGATACGGTGGCCCGCCACCTTGGCCTTTCTCACTGTCCTGCTGCTGCTGTGCACGGTCCTGGTGATTGGAGTGGCACGCAGGTCGCGTTGCACCCTGATCTTCTTTAGTGTTTCGGGCTTGTTCTGCATCATCATCTGTTGGCTGCTGGCGGGCATCTATCTAGCCTCCAGTGTGGCTGCTGGCGACTTTTGCATGCGACCCCATGACTATATGTGTCGACAGGTTGGAATGGTGAGTGTTTCCAGGCCGGGGAGAGACCCACTCTAATCTAATGATCTAAACCTTTCGATTTTTTCTGCAGAGGAGTCCTTATGTGGATTTCTTGAATTGTGGAACGCCCAGGAATCGTTTCATTTTGCGTCTGAATGAAAGCAGGGATCTGGTAGATCGGGCCAGAGAGAGCGTGGAAACCATGCAGCGGTAAGGCTGAAGTCTGAAGGCTGAAGGATTGGATTCCCCTCCTGCATGGAAACACTTTCTAAATAATGATTCTCCTTAGAATGAGCCAAGATACCTATCCCCGCATCGATGTCCAGCGCACTTTGACGGCCATGGACAATGATCTGGAGGAGACGCGTCGCAATCTGACGACTCTTTCGGCTACACTAGACCGCAGGGCCATCGATCGGCATTATGCGGAGGCGCTGCGTGGGCTCTGCGGAGGGGGATTGCTGGGCCTTAGCCTCATGATGGTGGCAGGGCTGCTCACCTCCTTCCTGCTGACGATACTCGTGTATGCGGACTCGCATGCCTGGATTTACTTGAGCAAGCGGTAGGGCATCCACACCCTCTCCCCACCCTATCAATCCTCAGAGCTAGGAACTAATCCCTTTTCTCTCGCTCTATCTCTATCTCCCTCTCTTTGGCAGACCCACGCTGGATGCAGACAAATCGGAGACGGCTCCCTTGTTCCCTGCCTCGAATGCGCCCAGTGCCAGCATCTCGCCAACGGCACCAATGGGCACCGGAACGATCAATCGCACACTGCTGCATCATCAGCAGACGCAGGGAGGAAGTGCAGGCGTCGGCGGCGGTGTGACGAGCGGCGGTACACTACCAGGATCAGGCGGCGGAGGCGGAATGAACGGGAACAATGGCGTTGGACCGTACAGGAACGGGACGGCGGGACTGAGACAAGGGTTGGCATCACCATCATCTCAATCTCAATCAAGCCACAGCTCATCCACGGTCATTTATGGCCACCACCACCACAACAACAGCAACCAGAACCAGAACCAGAACCACTACAACAACAACCTCCACAACAATCACTACAGCAACCACTACAGCAACAACTATAACAACACCACCACACAACAGCAACAACAACAACTGCAACAACAGCATAATAGAACTAACCAGACGACTGCGGCGGCGATGGCCACGATGGTAGCTCCAATGACATTGGCCAGCCACCACCACACACGCACCTCGGTGTCGGGGGCCGCCAGAGGAGGGGGTCGTGGATCGCCGTCGCCGCCGCCCGGCTATGATATGGTGCATGGCACAAGGCATGAACTTTGATTTCATTTTTTGATTTGTGATCCCCAAACCCCTCCCCATTCCTACTAGATCCATTCTTCTTTTCATTCTTTCTCCTATTCCCTTTCCTTCTTTAGTTTTCATTTCTGTTTTTCCGTTGCTTGAACTTTATTTTTGTTTTTGCTAGAGTGATCCTTAAAGTTCTTTGTTCTCGTTTTTTGTTTGTTTATTATTTTGTGCTGCTTGCACCCCTTTGCATGTGAGAACCACCGAACATTAGCTCATCCTCCGCAACGGGGGGCTTACTCCATACCCTAACGTTACGCCACGCCCCCTACACACACTCACATGAACACATACAACTGAAACCGGAACTGAAACACACACACTAATACCCCGTACTCAGTAAAGATTATCCCTCTTCCCTTTATCCTGAGAATTAGGCAGGTTTTTTACTTAGCGTAGCATTTACAGATACAATCTGTATTTGTATCTAGGGAGTCTTTCAGATGAGCAGTATAGCAGAGCAGATATAGCAGTATATATTTAATGCAACAAATCCTACCTTCTAGGGATCTGTGGAAGTTTAACATTATGGCTGATTCGTGTATGCAGGATACTAAATATACTAAAAGAGTACAAAGAGCACGAAAAACGAGCCCATCTACGTGGGGATCACATGCACATGCAAATGAACAACCAAAAAAAGGGAGAGAAAGAGAGGGAGCTCTGAGTAGAAGATTAGAAAGAACTGCCATAAGGAGCCATGTTTCAACACCCACAACATTTAATATTAATAATAGAACACCCATCTGATAGATCTAATTATATGACAGGACAAAATGGAGCACTGCATGAAATCCACAAAGTAGCATTAAGCAACTTTTTATTATTCTTTTATTGCTAAAACACATTTCACATAAATTATACGAGTCCATGGACATGGATGCTGGATCCATTTTTGCGCATTTACGTCCATTCCCACCATTCCCACCCCGCTCTCGAAAAATATAAATGCTAGAGAATGTACCTCAGATCGCGATCACGATCAGAAAAACATATAGAAAGTACCACCTACAGGTCCTTTGTGCTTCTTAAGGTTATTTGTTTATCTCGTGGTAACTATATTCTGTACTTTTCATTGGGAATTTACCCATCCGTTCCTATCAAGAACTATCTATGGAACATTTTTAGTAGTAATTTAGTAATGAGTGAGTGTGACTGTGGTTTCGTGTAGGGCTCTGGATGGAAATGGTTTCATAGATGGAAGCATGGTCATTCGATAAAACGGGTTTGAGGGAGTCGAATCAAAAGCTGAAGTATCGAATATTTCAGTCTTATCCAAATGATTTAGGACGTTGCAAATACTTATTTTAGGGCTTCTCGTTCCTCTACTATCTTCCCTATCTACTTATTCCCATCTCTAAATCCTCGAAGCCGAATAGCTTTTAAGTATAGGTTATATTATACTCTTAATTTTGGGTTTAGCTCTAGTTTCTATGGCTATACTCTTTTTTTTTTTTAATAAAAAATAATCCAATCGCACATTGGTTTCAATACATTTAATGGAAGAGGAAAAGCTTCCTATGGGGAAGGGTTCTCAAATGCAAGGAAGGATTAAAGATAGGTCTGAGAAACGTAATGTGTAGCAATATTAATAGATTACGTGAGGGATTGGCTCTGAAAACACTTTAGATCATATAAAGCACAGGATAATTTAACTGATGGCTACATGCCTTTTGGGTATTTTGTTGTAGATTTAAAGACTGTCGACATGAGCTAGTTCTGAATTGCATAGTAGATTCAATAGATAATCCATAGGATCATAGATAGTCCTGCGCCATCCATTGATAGCCCCCATTGCAGTACTAGAACGAGATATAGGCCATAAATGGTAGAAGGGGAAGGTAGAATCGATGGAAGAGATGTGAAGAATATTTGAGAAGAGATCCCTTAGCCCAATACTTATGTGGATTCTACCTTCCTCTCTTTGTTGCAGGTCCGGCCATCACACATTGGGACGCCTGCCATCGCATCATCAGCAGAGCGCCTCATATATGCAGGGGCCGAACAATGGAAAGTACGCGACGCTCAGCAAGCAGTGTAAGACGCTCGAATCGAACGACTTCTACTGAGATTCGCTTGCCTGCAGCACCTATGCAGGCAATAGCAACAACACAGCCCAGCAGCAACAGCAGCAGCTCCAACTGCAGCTCCAACAGCTACAGCAGGCGCCGCCGCAGCCACCACTTCAGCAGCAGCATCCCCATCAGCAGCAGAGCAGCAGCATCATCAACCAGCAGCACCAGCACCAACATCAGCATCAGAACAGCAGTAGCACCTTGAAGAACATATTCGCTTCGGCGACCCTGCCCCGTTCCACGGGCAGCTCCATCCGATCCGTGCTTTCCGCACAGACGGCCAATGCCATGTGCAGGTCCACAGGCAATGGCCTAGATGTCGGCAACGAGGGGGGCCTGGTCGACGACCGAGATCCCCGCGATGTCACAAACAACAGTTTCAATCGCTTCGATCCCAAGTACATTAGCATCGGTCCCAAGGCGGTGCGTGGCAACAATAATCTGAATATTGTGGCTGCGGCCACGGCCAACAAGTGTGCCACATTGCGGCATGTGGGTCGCTATGGGGGCTCTCTCAAGGGTGTCTCCTCATCCATGGCGATGGGTGCCTCACCGTCGCCGAATTTGCGCAGCGCCAAGACGCCATCGATAGCCACCGTTTCGAAAGACTACTGCCAGCAGCCGGACTGCATACCGCAGGTCTGTGGCTCCACGGAGTTCCTTGTCCAACAGCAACAGCAGCAGCAACAGCAGCAGCAACAACAACAGCAACAGCAACAACAACAACAACAACAGTTGCAGCAACAGCAGCAGCAGCAGCTGCAAATGCAGATCCAGCTGCAGATACAGCAAAAGCAACAGCAACAGATGGCACCACCACCAGCACCACCTCCGCAACAGCCACAGCCGCCGCCGCAGATGCAGATCCAACCCGCACCACCGCCGCCGCCACCAAAGCCAAAGAATACCTTCACAGAAATACCCGGCACCACTGGCGTTGGAAGCTCCTATGCCAAGGAGCAGCAACAGCAACAGCAGCTCCTGGCCCTTCAGCAGCAACAACAGCAGCAGCTTTTGGCACTCCAGCAGCAGCAACAGCAGCAGCAGATTCATCCACCGACGACCCACATACTGCCACCCTCGGCCGTCTACAGCATCGAGAGCAGCGAGGTGCCGACGGCAGCGCCACGGGTGGTGCAGCGCAGCCTCAATCCGGCCTCGATTGTGAACCAGCCGCTGCCGGAGATACCGACGCAGTCGCCCACCCAGTCGAAAATATCCGCCCAGCCACTGTGCGCCGCCAGTCTGGGCCAGTACCGCTCGTTGCAACGGCCCCAGAGCCACAAGATATCGGCCGCTGCCTCCCAGCCACAACAGCAGCAGCAGCAGCCGCCTTCCCTACCGCCAAAGAACAGGCACAAAACGTCACGTGGCGGAGCTGGTGCAGACTCCAGCAATGCCAACCACATGCAGACCCTGCCGCCAAAGTCTGCCAGCCTGCGGCAGCAGCAGCAACAGACAGGGGGCTACGAAAGGGACCGCGACCGCGACCGCGATAGAGAGCGTGAACGGGAGAAAGAGCGTGAGCGTGATAGAGAGCGTCCGCGTCGTGCCGAGACGCTGGACAACGCCCGCAGCTATGTGGAGCAGCAACAATACGGAGGCCAGGTGCTCATCGGAATGAAAAAGCAGCATTCGTACGACAGCAGCAGTACGTACCATCACCACCAGCAGCAGCAGCTTCAACAACAGGCCCAGCAGCAGGCGGCCTTCTACCAGCGCCAGCACAACAACAACTATCAGGGAGGAGGAGGATCTGGTGGAGGAAGTTCCTCCAAGCAGCAGCAACAGCAGCAGCAGCAGCTGCTCATCGAACAGCAGCAGGCGCTCTTCTATCGCTCTCTGAAACGCGGCGAACGAGGAGCAGGAGGAGGAGGGGCAGGAGCCGGTGGCGGCACTGGTCCTGCCACCCATGGAACACACTCCAGCCATGCACACGCGCACGCCCATGCCACCCATGCCGCCCATGCCAGCAGCGACCTCTACTCCGTGACAGAGTTGTAGGAGTGCGCCTGCTGCGGCGGCGGCGTTGATGTTGTGCGACGGGGCACATCATCAACGTCGCTGCACGCAGCGTCGGCGGTAGCCAGCACTCAGACCCAGACGCAGCAGTCGGCGCAGGCGCCCATTCCCCTGCCCCCCAAGAAGCACCGCTCGAGCCATGCCCAGCAGCAGCAGCAGCCGCCGCCCTCCCAATCCGCCTGCAATGCCAATCTTTGCGAGGAGCACGAGTACGACGAGTACTTCCCGCAGCCATACGAACAGCAGGCGCCTCCAGGCCCCGTCCCAGCAGCAGCCACCACCTCCTCCTCGTCAAAGCACTCGAAGCAGCAACAGAGGGCGGCCACCTTCGACGTGGCCGATGCCCGGGACTATGAGCTGAAGCGTCTGGGAAACCGGCGTTCCCAGCAGCAGGCGGCGCCCAGCAAGCGAAACGGTGGAGCAGGCCTTGCTGCTGCAGCAGTGGCAGCGGCGGCGGCTGCAGCGGAGCACCATCATAGCCACCGCAGCCATGACCGGGAGCGATCGCGCAGCGATCATCGTATAGCCAGCTATGCCTGCGAGGAGGCGGCGGCAGCAGCGGCGGTGGCCCTGTGCAGCGCAGGCTCCATGAGTGTGCTCCCCGCCAATGGCTCACAGCACCAGCATCAACAGCAGCAGCCAACATCCCATCGTGGCCACCACCACCAGCAGCAACAACAACAACAACAACAGCAGCAGCAGCAGCGGCGGGAGAAAACCTTTAAAGTATGATTTTTAGAGACGTCATAAAAATTGTCCACTCCGCGCCCGCCAGACGGTGGCAGGGGCGGCTCCAGGCGACGAACGCGTTGAGGCGGAGGGCGGTCAAGGAAGCGTTGCGGATTCATTCGATTAGAGAGCCCACAAGGAGGAACGCCCGAAATCAGTGGAAATGTGGAAAAATGATTCCGATTCTGCTGCTCCCAATAGCCATTCCAAAGCAAAAATTTGTTTAACTTAAGTCTGTCTCTGTCTAACACCCCCCTGTCATTCCCACTATCACTCTATCTCTGTCTCTCTCTCTCACTCTTTCTCTGTGTGTCTCTGAACACCTGAGAGACAGATGCATGCATCCATATAGGAACACCTGAGAGACATACAGTGGCGTCCACAAAATACAGACCAATGCATACAGACTCAGCCCGATTGATGCAACACTGTAGCTGTAACTGTAACTGTAACACACAAACACGTGCACACAAAGCCACAGATACACACACTCACACACACAAATCCATACATACATCAGTTCTCTGCTCTGTGTTGTTGCCTATTGTTATTATTATTATTAACCGTACTGTACTATAATTAACCGACTATGTAATACCCCTAATTTTTTTTATAAAACCCCTACCCCCTATTATCGTATGTACGATATGCGTAGTGTGTACGACTATGTTTAGTGAGAGTCCCTAGTGTGTAAGAGCCAAATTATTTATTTACAAGGATATTGTAGCGACCCCCTGACCCCTGGCATACCCTATAGAAGCAGAGCTGTGGAGGAGGCTTGACATTAAGGAACTGTATCTGGTATTTTGAGACTTTACAACAGAGGTCGGCAGCGTCCTCTGCAGCCACAGTCGGCACATGCATAGAGTAAAAACTTCTTGTCGCTTTGGGCATTCCTATTTCTGCTTTTATGATTTTCTCTGAGTAATGTTTTTTTTTAAATAAGATTGAGTTTTTATTGAAAGGTACTGTAATAGTAATCATTATCGGTACAAGGAACTCATTGGGGTTGAGCGGTCTTTCGTTTTAGCTTTGCGCCTGTTGTCTGTACATCTGTACGTTTGCGTGCCGACCTCTGTTTTACAGTCTGATATACTGATTTTTAAAATGTAGTTTTAAACTAAATGATATGGAAGAGCCACCACTGTACAACCCAAAAACCACAGCGGAGGCCCATTGGAGCCCCCATTGGGAAAGCCTGAATGAATATAAGAAGATTTCCTATGATCGAGCCTCTCCCCCCAGCTCTCAGATCGTCCCCTTCCGACTATTCCTTCCTAACCGACGACAGAACTTTGGCTTTTTGATTTGTTTTTGTGGATTATGTACTTTTATTATTTGAGAATCCGTTGCGAGAACCACCACCACCAACAACAACAACACCAACAGCGACACGTACGTAGAAATTTTTGTGACGTCAGAAATCTAAAGCAAATAACAAAAAGAAACCAAATGCAAAAACAAAAACAAACGAACACCAAACAAAAAACGAAAAACAGAAAACCGTGAATAAGGAAAGTCGAAAACAGAAAACATTTCACAAAATAAAATTATGATACATAGTAATATTTAAAACTTCAATAAAACCCAAAAATATATAGGAAAAGTTTTAAATTTTAACAAAAGAATATAACAGTAACAGTTAACTTCTGAAAAAACCGAGCAATACGAATACGAAAATACGAAAGAAATAGCAGGAGAAGAAAAGAAAATGTTCAACTATTTTAACGATAATTCCAAAAGATATAATAATAAACAAAACGAATACATAGAAATATATACATACATACATAAATCACATGCATACACACAGAAATACTTACATACAGATACGTATATATACAAACATACATACACAGACATATAGTACTATATAGAGAAATCATTAACTAATTAATCAATCAACAAAAAAAAAACCACACACGAAAGATAAACCAATTGTTCAGGTCAATAACTGCATTTAAGCCGGAAAGAGAAGGATAGGGGAGAAGAAGAAGGAGCACGAACGAAACGAATAGAAAAGAGAGAGGAAATCAAATGAAATGAAATGGCGAATCCCTGTTAGGCGTTAAACTAAATGAAAAATGCTCTTTTTTATATACGAAAAATATATGTATTGTATGTATGGAATATTAAAAATATACACAATTTACAGAAATTGCAATTATAGAACAAACACACACACTCGCACAAAATCCATATACATACACACACAAATACATACATATATAGCGAATTGAAGAGCAAAAGTGAAGAATAGGGATAGAAAAATCTACACACACCAGCCATTGAGCGATCGCGCGGGCGAGCGAGCGAGCCAGCCTCTAACTGTTATCCTCTCTCACTATCTTAATATCTCCTGCGCCAGCCAACCAACGGTTATTCTCTCCTCTCCAATGTAAACCACCTGAACGCTATCGCTATCTCTCTCGCTCCCTCGCTTCTTAGCTCTGAAGATCGATCCCCACGAACAATGCGTGTGTGTAAGCGTTTTTCGTTTCCCGTTTTTCCATTGCAAAATTTTTCAGAAAGTATGTAGTGTAGCGTAGTGTAGTGTAGTGTACGAGTAGTGTATTGACTCCTAGCGGTTAAGGCCAAAGTATGTTAGATTTAAAAAGGAGAAACAGAAAGGAGGAACAGAGGGAGGAGATACCAAAAAAATTTGCAGACAGGCAGGCATTTACTTGTAGCATTTAAAAACTTACATTCTACACACACGAAATATTCGACGGCGCAGAATGTGGGATTAATTCTTAAATACAAACTAAATAAAAGGCAATTATACACAGATCGTATATAATACAGAATGGGATGGATATATGTATTCTAGGATATAAGCAGTGTGTAAACAAAAAACGGGTGCTTTGACGATGTTTAAGCCATACCAAAACGGGAAACTAGTGCACTTTTTTTTCTTACTTTAACGAAAGAAGAGGAGAATCTTAACAAATGATATTGCAACGTAGAGGGGGTTAAGGATAGCATAGTCCCAAATCGTATCTAAAGTAAACGAGAAAGTAAGACAAATTTTAGAGAAATCGGTTTTTACACACACCACACAGAAAAGTTATCCTGGCCCCTCACGTCCCATCCACCATCCTTGACCCCTACAGAGCGATTTGTGAAAAAGAGCAACGCAGCAGATCAGATCCTGTTGAAACATTTCAGTGCATATTATATAATGCATCTATACATATATAAATAATATATATAGTATATATATACGTATATACATATAAATACTTGATTACGGTAATCCAAATATAAGTCTGTAAATTTGTTAACATTTCTAAAAGCAAAAAAGACCTCCACGAAACAGGATACACGAATGGATAGAACTCGTGTATTTGTGTGTTTTTGAGGCGCCTCTGTAGTTGTAGTTAACGGAATTACAATTATACACACACACATACGAATACAAGCCTCTCTTGAATCATCTAAGAAGAAAAACCAAGAAACCAAAATGTGTGAATTATACAGTAATGATGGATTCATTGATTGATTTATTGAAAACGAATCGAAAAAAAAGAAAAAGAAAACCAAACAATTGTTGAAAGCAGCCGCTTTAAAATCAAAAAAAGAAAAAAATAAACAAATGAAAGTAATTATATAACAGTTGTGAACAAATTATATTTACATAGCGTATGAATAAATTGCATAACAATTGAATAAAATACAATACTTCTGTAATTTCTTTCATGCGTTTTGTGGCATTTGACCATAAAAATTGATTGAAATAAAAAAGTAACGCTTTCTGTCATTTTTGCGCATTTTTGAGCAAAGTGCTAGTGCGTTTCATTCCATTAACACTATCTGGCAGCCCTTTTAGACGAGGCGTTAGTGCATCGGCTAAATCGTCATCTGGCAACGCTTTTGGCGACGCGAAAAAACTAAATTTGTACTTGTTGGACCTGACAAGAAAGACCTAAGAAAAATGGCCATGGAAACACTCGAAAATGTTGGCTTCGACTGGGACTCAATGATAGAAGAGTGTGAAGAATCCGAAGACTCCGAGCAGGAGTGGGTAAACTCGATAATAGTAGAAGAACCCGAAGAGGAGCTCGCAGAAATGACGGTGCATCAGGACGAAGCAGAACAGGCTGTGGATGACCCTGGAGACTGGACGGTGGAGCAGGAGGAGGAAGAATTAGAGCCCGGAGAGTGGAGACCAGATCCTTGCGTTCCACCATACCACCTGCCCTGGGTATGCACGCGCTGTCCTGTGCGGTTCGCCAGCCACGAGAAGCTTATCGCCCACAGACGAACGCATCGGCTAACGCGACGGGCCAACCGTCCGCCGCCGTCCATCTTCACGTGCGAGAAGTGCGGCAAGGAGTTCAAGCGCCGTCGCTGGCTTGATGATCATCTGCACACCCACACCGGAGACCGGCCGTACGAGTGCACCGATTGCGGGGCACGTTTCGCTCAGAACAGCAACCTTACCGCCCACATCCGGACTACGCACCTTAAGGAGGCCCTGCACCAGTGCCCCAAGTGCCCCGATCGGCGTTTCACCCGTCGGCGGCTGCTCCAACAGCACCTCAAGACAGTGCACCAGAAGCTGCGCGACCTGATCTGCGAGCAGTGCGGCGCCAGCTTCTCGAACCCGACCTACCTCAAGAAACACATGCTGGACCACGACAGCATCAAAGCCTACGGCTGCCACATTTGTGGGAAACAGTTCGGCCGGCTCGAGAACCGAAACTCTCACCTCTTTGTCCACAGCACCCGTAAGCCCTACATCTGCACTGTGTGCGGCACAGGCTTCTCGAGAAAATCTCATTTGGTGCAGCACATAGAGTTCAAGAAGCATCCCAATGAGGTCATCCAACGGCAGAAGCCACACTTCAGCAACTTGCTATCCCAGTTTACCCGCAAGAAGGATACCGAATAGAAGAATGGATTAGAATTCAAATTGAATTGCAGGTAAACCATACGCCATCCGGCTTGTGCGACATATCCGAGATATAAGATTATTCTAGGTTACTATTCGTATCCTTTCTGGTCATTATCTTTTTAATTATCACTACAATTATCCTATCCCTTAAGATAGCGCTTAAAAGAGAACATTTTAAATGAATTTTAACTGAAGAACAAAATAACTTAACTAGAATAATCCATCCCCATTGCATGCTACTGTCATAGTATTATTATCGAAATATGTACATAAATCGAATGCTCAAATACAAGGACCGCTTCATCCTCTAAGAAATCACTCGGACAAGCACATGGGCTATGGAAAATTTTTGCTAGGCAGATCTACTAGCTCGCAAAGTCCGTTTTTGCTAGCAGAAGTTTGCAAAGCACAGAACCCATAAAGTATTATATGTACAGTGGCGAGCATGCATTACTTTTCAGTTTTCAGGGCTGCGATCTCCGATATGGGGTAAGCATTAGTATATCAAATTAGGCAAAATGAAGATAATATACTTTCTATATTACTCCATCGATTTAAACCAAAGCGTCCATGATTAACCATGTCGCCGTTGCCTGAAATGGAGCTTCTTTTTTCGCATATAAGAATTTTTGCCAAGGAGGAGTGCACTCATTCTCAGAAATCTGAAGATGCTTGTTTTAAAAAACAAGCACTTAATTTGTATAACATTGGGAACTAAAACTGGTGTCCGTTCCACCAAGGCAGGACTTTGAACTGGTCTTTCATAGGTACTCGTACTTCATAGGTATATTGAAGTACGCTACTATTTACCTTGTTATTACATATATCTTCGTCTGACTGACCTGAGAGTCGTTCGATGAAATCAGATTATCGTCTGGAAGATATTAGGCTTTCAAACTAAATTTTCATAATTTTTGCGGTATTTTTCCCCGAAATTTTGATTTTAAAAACTTAGGAAAAGCCGAAAAATTCTGCCTGAATTTCGGTTTGGATAGACACATAATTTGGCGTCGCTTGCGGTATCTTTTGTAAGAACGATAGATAAACTAAACGGCTAAGTTCCAGCCGTTCGACCAAACCTTCACTCTTGTCAGAGTGGTTTTTATTAAGGGAGCCCGAAAGTATGCTACTATTATTTATATTAAAGAAATTTATATGCAGCAAATAGATATGTACATAAATAAATAAAATATAGCTCTAATGATTGCAGTTTTGTGATTTTTGATTCTTCGACTTAATTAAAAATAAAACTATTTTTCTTCGTCCCAATACATTTTCAGTATTATTTTATTTACGATATTTGTATACATTTTCATCACCTCTGAAATTGTGCACACTCCCAATGCAGTGGGTGAGAAAATGAGAACAGCACCAATAATTGCGAATGAAAATGTAAGGCAACATGAAAGGTTACATATGCAAGCAACTGCAAAATTCCGAAATCATTGGCTATAGATGATTCGAATGCAGACTTACGAGGATATAAAGGACCCAAATCGAATGAAACACTTTTCTATCCGATAGACCTTGGAAAACTGTTTCTCTGAAGTGCTTTTTTACACCAAAAGCTATTCAATTCTGTGCTCCCAGGTGTCCTAAATAAGCTGAGCCCTGTTTTAAAAGATTTTTGGATCATTGGAGTATTCAGAATATAATAGAATATGCTTCTGGCATGCTTCTTCTCCTTGAGGTGTACAGGGAGTTCCTTCTTTGCTCCCTCTAGAGGAAGTATGGATCCTCTTTCTCTTGCCGGCTATATTTGGATGCACTGTATTCTCCGCGACCTTTGCTGATTTCTCTGCTGATCGCTTCCATTCGCTGTGGTACTAGCCCAGCAGAAGAAATGGTGGGAAAGAGAAATGGGAAAGAAAGAAATGATTCAACAACAGAAAATGTTACCACATTCGAAATAACAACATGAACGACATGAAATGAAAAGTGAATGGTCGTTGTCGTCCGCTGCTGCTGCACTTTAATACCGATACCGAAGAAACCTCAACCTGCCGCAACCTGCCACAACCCCACAGCCATTTCATTTTATTTCTGCCGTATCCCCATCCCTCCCTTTTGGAGTGCGGAGTGCGGAGTGTGGGTAAAAATTAACAAAAATCAGGCGTAAAAGTCATAAATAACAAAAGCGATAATAAAACCCATGGCATGGTGAAACAACAATAACGATGAAATAGTATAGTATTTAACGCCTTTTAATACACTCTTTCAAAGGGTATTATTATTTTCCACACATGTTTGGGAACACATGAAAAAATCATTGTTTTCTCATTCCATGATTCCTACTTAAATTCTTTTACATTTCCCTCACAGAAGAACATCTTTCCTATGGTAAATACATATATGCATACATATAATATAGTTGATTTGATTTTTATCAAAAGTTGCTGCAAATGTAGAGATCCAAATGCCTTTAAATATATGTATAGTTTCTTAGTTTCCACTTAACATATATGTACATGTACATATATATTTCCATTCACTTAGAAACGTTTTCAATGTTCTGTAATGGCTTCAATGGATTCTTGTTGTGGATAAATTTGATTACTTTTGGTTCCTTCATCGATTAGAAAGGGTATTAAAGATTTCGGCGAATTTATCTACTTTTTCTCTGCTAATGTGTGAGACCCCCCTCTTGAGATCCAACTCTGGTGAACTTTTGTCCAAATTTCGCACATAATTTGGGCAGCAGCAGCAAGCTGCAGGCAATCTACATTGATCGATGGAGATATCGATCGGTTATCGATAGCTAACGAGCAGACCCATAAAGCATGCTCTATCTCTCTCTGCACCTGTCACAGCGACCACCAGCGGAGGGAGGGAGGGCATTCGAAAACTTATCTAATTTATTGTGGCAGAGATTTCCCTCCCTGCCCTTTTACCTTTCTTTTGTTTTGTGCTTGAATGAACTTGTCGACACAGAAACGTATAGAAAACACAGAAAAGATTCCAGTGAAAGAAACACGAGAATGACAAAAGAGAGATAAAAAGATGGGAAGAGCTGCGGGGGCTAGAGTTCAGAGTTGCGTAACTTTCACGCAGCTTTGACCCTGACGAAATCTCTTTGAGATCTTGAGCATTTGGTTTGAGTCACAGTCACAGTCCAAGTCACGTCTCAGCGAGCGAATTCTGGCCGCTTCCGGATTTGACCGGATGTGGCGGCTCAATTATGCTAATGAACGTGGGAGAACCCCCCAACCCAAGAGCAGAATAAGCCAGACAGAAAGAACCATGGCTCTATCCCAAGCCTCAAGTTCATCTCAAGACCAGCGCAGTGGGGGCCCTATGCCCATGCCCATGCACATGCCCATCATTCCCATCGTTCCCATCATTCCAACTGTCATCCTTTCACTTTCCGAACTCCAACTCCGACTCCGACTCTGAACTGGGTCAGCGATAATGGCATAAGGATCAAATGCCACAACTGGTTGGCCGAATTATGCAAGAGTTTGGCGGCAAGGGAGAGGATGATTAAGTGCGTTTTGACCATCCATCATATTCAGAGACAACCAGTGGAGAGAGGATTACACTGGAATGGGAAATCACTAGGGAAAGATCTGCAGTTGGAATATCTATCCATGGTTGTTCTCTCTCTTTCGCTGACATACTAAGCGAATTACTCCGCAGGGAGAGTATGGTCTGGCATACTGATTAATGTGTACAAGTTCGAGAAGAGAACTATGAGACAACGAATATGTGGTATGTGGATACATCATTTGGGATTTAGATTAGGTCAATCTTTGGCGGTAAGACGTTCATCTTCTTCGGATCTTGATCATAATTCTAGCTTTATTCGTTTAATCCCATCATACCATCATAATCTTATGATGATCTTAAGGATATATGTAATTCTAGCTTTCATCATTATGAACTCTCGATTTCTTATCTTTTTATTGAATGCAAGTCAATTCTCAGAAGCTTTCGCTTGATTTCATAGCGGACTGGATTGGTAGATCCCTAAAATAGGGTCGAGGATCCATTTTAATAGGTATGAAATCTCACCTAGATGGAGACCACTCAATTTCTCTTCCGCTGCTTGTTGAATGCAACAGCAGCAGCAGCCGTTCCACCAGCAATCGCTGTGATCGCTGTCTTCGTCCAAGCTAATTGGCCATGCCACAGGCGTTCCAGAGCCCTGGCACTCCACTCCCACAAAAAACCACTACGCTCAGCTCTGCTCTCTTCTCCTTTCTCTCCTTTCTCTCAATAGTTGTTATTTCTTGATATAGTTTCTCGCATCAATTCAAATCACAATTCACAAAATTTCGAGCAAGCGAAATCCGTAATCAGAAATCGAGCTACGAGAAATCGTGAACCGTTGGATGTGCCCTGCATTTTAAGCATCTGGAATTTGTCCAGCTTTCCAGCTGCCTTCTTGGAAGGGCACAGACACTTCCCATCCAAGAGAGTGGAGGGGGCGTGGTAGCATTTACGTTTTCCATTTCGTTTTTTATTATTTCGATATAAAAAAAAATTACAATAGATTGCTGCGCTTTGAGCTCTTAAAAATAGTTAAATAATTTAATGATATCCGTGGGTGGGCACGGGCGGTAGGTAGGTGGCCTCCGGCTCGAAAATGGGCGTGGCCGAGTCCCCCGAGTGGCCTGGCGCCCCGTACAGCACCTGTGGTGAGGGAGCCTGGTAGTCGTATCCCGACGATGTTGGGGGCTGCAGATACTGATTGCTGGGCGTGGCATACTCATAGCCAGACCCGGAGCTGGGCTCGTGCTTGGCCCCCAGGAAGGCGCTGGGCTTGAAGGGTGCCTTGGACAGCTCGTTCAAGGAAATATCGTTGGAATGATGGTGGCCACCGCTGTTGGACAGCACATCGGTGTGCAGGGCCTGCGGCTTGCTGGCCGTGTAGCTGAAGTGGCCCAGACCCTTGTGGCCCAGCGCATAGACGGGCGTCTGGTGCTCCTCCGCCGCCTGCTCTGCCTTGTGCTCCTGCTCTTCCAGCACCTGGACCTGCACTTGATCGGGCAGGGGGTGCTGTGGGTGTTGCTGATGCTCATAGCCGGGCAACAGCGGAACACCGTAGCTGCTCAGAGGTGGGGATTTGGCAAAGCCAATGCTGGGTGCCTCGTAGCTGTAGCCGGAGGTCTCCTCTCCGCCCAGATGATGCTCCAGTGCGGGATGGGATGATGGGGCGTGATGGGGATAGCCTCCCAGCTGGGCTCCTCCATGGCTTAGACCCAGGGCGTGGTTCAGTCCCTGCTCCAAGGCATGCTCCAGAGCGTGCCCGTGGCTGGATCCGTGCTCCAGAGAGTGTCCGTGGCTGGGTCCATGGCTCAGTCCATGACCGAATCCGTGACTGAAGCCGTGACCAGCGGAAGAGTGCGCGGGGGAGATGGCATAGCTCGGACGGGCTCCTGCACCTGATCCTCCGTGATGGCTGCTGTGAGAGTACTCAGGGCCGGCTACCAGATAGGTGCTGCTGGGCTTGTGGCCTCCCAGAAGATTTAGGTAGCCTCCCCCAACGCCTCCACCAGTGGATCCATGAGAGGAGTACTTGTAGCCCAGGCCAGAGCCAGATCCTGACCCAGATCCGTGTCCCTGTCCGTATCCATGACTGTATCCGTAGCTGTGGCCATGTCCATGTCCGTGACTTGAGCCGTGTCCGTGGTAGCTAGGGCCATGTCCTGATCCGGATCCACCGCTCGTCTGCACAATGTAAGTCTCGACCTTGGGCCCCTGATGATGGTGTCCACCACCGCTGCTGATATAGTGGGGCCTGCCATGGGAGAAGTGTCCCCCATAGTGGTGTCCTCCGTAGCTCTCCAGAGTGGTATCCGCGTGCCCGAAGTCGTAGCCGCTGCTGGACGAAAGACCATTCCCGTGCAGGCCAGAAGCGTACCCGAAGCCCGTGTCGTATGAGGAGGAGTGGGAGGGTCCGGGAGGCAGGTACTTGTGCGAGGGGCCGTGGTAGAGGCCGCTGCCGAAGCTCAGGCCCGCATCCCGCTTCAGTTTGGTAGGCGTGGCGGATGGGGTGGAGGCCTGCTTAGCGACGGCATCGGTGGGGGCGGCGGCATTGACAAGCAGAGCGCAACAGCAGCAGCTGAGCAAAGCCACAGCTAACGGGATTCTTCCAAACTGCATTCTCACGGGCACAATACCAAAAGAAACAGCAAAAAAATTGCAAAAAAAATTAAGTTATCCTTGGAGCTTGGTTCTCTATCTCTCTCTCGCGTATTCCACAAGTGTCGCGCGTCGCAGTAGCCAGCGCAATGTTGACGACCTCTGCGACGGCCAACCCTTTTATACGCGCTCTGTCTCGGCCGCTGCCAAAGCCCCAGTCACAGCCACAGCCACGACTCCAACTTGGACAGCGGCTCAGCGGTAACTGCGACGCCAACTGCGCCGACGCGCAGCGATGCGAAAAAAGTTTCGTCTCTCCTCTCGTTCGCACTCCCTGTCGGCTGTGACTGCTTTGCATACGCAGACGCAAACGAATGTTTTCGGTTTCGGTTTCGAATTCGGCTTTGGTTTCCTCTGCGCTCTGCTTTGTGTCAGCCCAGCCGCTGGCAGAGGGCGGAGCGGAGGTCCCTCTTACTCTCACTCTCGACGCACGCACTGTGGGACAGGCAAGCAATGTTTCTGTAATGAATTTGATTTGAATGAATGTCGCGTTATAGCAGTCCTAATGAGAGCTTACTGTATTGGGAAGATGTACTGGGGGAGCAGCTACTGTACTGTAGCTGTGCTGTAATCTCAATTTTCACTTTTCCTTTTGAAATTTGTGTTCCCCTATATTCTGTGATTTGTCCCATTGTGCGGAGTGGCGGAGACCCGACAGCGCCACTCAAGTTCAAGTGACACTTTTTCATATCACATGTCACGAGCTGCCCTTTGGCTTGCTCCTCTATCCCCCACTGCACCCCTCACCGCGCGGGCAAGGTGTGTGTTTTCCCAGGTTCCCTGTGAGACATTTTGGTCTCTCCACTCCCGCAGCTGTCACCCCCTTGACAAAAAAGCAACTCGGATTATGCGTAAATTGCATTTAATTTACAGTTACTCGTTACTACCTGTGCCGCGAAAGCCACTCTCTTCCCTCCACACTCCCCCTTCTTACTCCACGCTCCATAATCCACTCTTATCTCTCTGCTCTCCGCTCTTTTCACCAGTTGTAATTGTTGCTATTTTTCAGCAACGAAAATTTGAAAAGAGGTATGTTTTCGATTTTGTAATACGATGTACGGTATGCGAAACGGAACGGGATCTCTGCGATTATATCTCTATAGGGAGGAAGTTATGGACTTAAAAAAAAAAACCATCTTAAATTGATCAATGAAAAACCAAACGCACTGATCAGAGAATGTATCTGTTAAGCTCTTATGAGACAATTCCGCATCCATCTGAAACTCCGATCCCCTTTCTGGCACCACTCTTCCGTGTGGCAAACTCCAGTGTCCTAGGGCTATTTTCTCTGAAGGTAATGAAGATCGAGGACTTCATTAGGGGCCCTCCAAACCTTCCGATACATCAACCATGCTAAAAGAGCAGATGGAATCTCGTGTACCATTTGTTAGCGATTTGGTCTTTGTCTTTACATATACCCTTTCATAGGGTGAACATCATAGATAGAAGGTTTAGATCGGATCATTATTATGGCCAATATTACTTATTCTCTCACACACACTTTTCCTCGTTCACTGTGTACCTTCTCGCGGAGGCGAGCGAGAAAGTAACAGAGTATTGGGTAAAAATATATAGCCGCGGCCCTTGTCGCTCGTTTTAAATGCTATTCAACAGATATCAGCAGAGCCTTTCGTAATAACTTTATACGGAAGAATTTCCTTGCATCAATGTGCTAATAGTAAATGTGAAAAAAGTAGTAAAGAGTATTCTGGGCCTCGATCTCTCGCAGATTTAAATATTTCGCGTATGGTTTTTGTGCGATTCTTCTGGTAGCTTCTCTGCCTCTTTGGCGGCGCTTTTGTCTCTTTTTGTGTGCCGTTTCTTTCGTTTCATCGTGGCGGGTCGTGTGCCACTGCGCGGCGCTTTTAGTTGATGTAATTGCCTGGCACCCGCTGCCCTTGCCTTTGCCACTGCCTCCGACCCAACATCAGCCGGGTTACCACTTCTGTGGCGCGTTGCGCAATCGCACCGCCAAGGTCACACCTGCCGCCACGTCGATCGAGATATAATTTCGCCGATTTGCTACTTGTGCGTCTGGGCTCTCGTTTTCGTCTTCGTGTTCGTCGTCGTCGTCGTCGTAATTGAGGCATTTGAAAGCGGCAACAAATTGCCAGAGATCCGAAGAGATCCGCCCATGGTAAAAGTCGGCCACCAGACGCCTTCCCATTTCCCCCCTGTCATCTTCCCATCTCCCCACTGCCTTCTGTGGGCGAGTCATCGGCAGAGATTACATGGCCAGAGATTGGATTTCTGTGTGGGAAGACCTTTCGAATCGATTGTCTAACAGTGGCTTTTGGGGGGCTTCTACTTCTTTATTCGTGATTAATGATGGGGAGCTCTATGATCTAAATAGGTTGTACAGACTGCCAGGTGATAGGTAGAAATAGGATCCACCTCTTTCTGATTCTCTGGCTGGCGCCTCAAGAGATCTTATTCCTCCTGCTGCCTGATCCTCGTCTTCGGCATCGGCATTGGTATCGTCATCGTCTTCCGTGTAGCCCGCAAAGGGAGAGGGCCTGAAAGGCAGGCTGAACCTACCCTGAACAGGCGGTCCTTTGTGGTCCAGGAACTGCATCTGTGGCGTAAAGAGACCCTGCTGCTGCTCCTGCTCAGGCTTCCGGTGCTGCTCTTGCCGCTGCTCCCGCTCCCGCTGGACAGAAGGGAAGGTCTGTGGACCCATGTAGCCGGGACTCAGCTGCGAGAGGGGCGTTTGCTTTGGAATGGACGGCACCAGCGGACGCCAGGGCATGGAGTACAGCCAGGCGGGGTATGCGACCTGCTGCTGATGCTGTTGCTGCCCCTGCAACAGAGGTAGGCACCCGAGCAGCGCCAGGATGACGGATGACAATGACATGCTGGCCATCGATCTCCCGGGCGAATGGTGGCCCTGGCCCTGGCACCCAGTGGATATATATGGGCGGAATGACCGTTATCCGATAGCCATGGCTCCGCTGAAAAGTGATATCTTTCTGGCACCGCTTCTTCCTCTGTGTTGCGCAACTTGGAATCCAATTCCATTCCCTTTACCTTTCCATCTTCTCGCAGAGGCTTCCCCCGCATCGATACCCCCCATCGAATTCCAGTTAATGGCCCTCTCTCTCTCTCTCTCTATTTATCTCTCTCTCGCGTTTTGCTGAAACATAATTCTTGTTAAATGATTTTTCGGCTCTTTGGGTTTGCGCAAATGATGTTGCAACATCCAAATTAGTTGCCTCCAGAGTGGCTTGATCAACAATCCATGTAACTGAGATCCACCGCCTTGCCCTGCCCTTCGAATGCCAAATTTTCCACATGAGGGGATTCCTAGATTGCATGTGACTCTGTTGCTGCCGGTGTGGCAGATAGGACCGATGCCATAGAGAAGGGTATCACAAATGCAGACAGAAGTGCTTCCCTTTATCGTACAGCAGTTGCAGTTGCAACCTAAAAGAAAGTCATCCGGTATATCACTCCACTGGCACCGACAGTCCACTGTCCACGGTCCACGGCCGCTGTCGCCCCTCATCCACCGCTTTCGCATCACCGACAGCAACATTTTAATTTTTGATGACTCGACTTGATCGAAATCAAAATCGAAGCATGAACATAACGAATAATGTGCCAAAAAGATTAACAGCACCAGGTAGCAGCAGTAACAGTAAAAAAAGACGGTAAGAAAGGTCTCCAAAGCTGTGGATACCCTCCTTTTTTTTGGCTATACTGCTTTAATATATAGTCGCAGAACAGAACTGAAGAGAAGTATGGGTATAAAGAGTGCCACACATGTATATAATCCCTATCCTTTTATTGGTTCCTTTAAAAGTTCATTTTTCTTAAAGATCGCTCATATTATGGCCATGCAGCCAAAAGAATTGTGTGTACTACATGGAAAACCGATTAAATATATACATGCATACATATATCACGCCCTTTGCGTGACAACCCTTTGGACAGGGTACGCTATCGTCGCATTGAGTTGTGAATGCATTATTTTTTTGATTACTGGCGGCTGACGTTTGGCGGCTTCCTACTGCAGCTGCAAAGAAAGTTGTCGCCGTGCCACATAAATGCTGCTGTTTTTGTTATGATTTCTGCTGCAACGCAGCTATGGAACTATGTGGGCGACTCTGTGGGCCCGTCTGTCTGGTGTCTTGGTGTTTTGTTTGCTTTACCTTCACTTTTCCGGCTCTTTGCACACTCTTTTGACACACGTACCACAGCGGAAGCCCCCGAGAACCGAATCATCTCTAATTTGAATCTCTAATCGCCACATAATTCGCCACAATAGCTGCCACAAACAGCAGGCGGTACCGGCATTAATGTGGCCAAATTACAAAATTCTGGCAATTAGTTAGCCAGAATCCGGGTTGACGGTGGGAATCCACGTAATCAAATTAACCATGCTCGCATTTTGGCCAACAGACTCCAAGGTCCAGAGCCCCCATTTGGTGACGCCATAATTCTCTGTTCAAGACATAATTTATTGGATTAAATAATATAAAAAAAAAGGTAGCTAACAGATAAATTCCTGCTCAAACCAAATGCATTTCAGGTCTAAGAAAGGCAGAAGTTGAAGGCCAGGGAAAGCGATGGAAGAGGATGCTCGGACTAGGGATCTTATGGCAGGCGATGGATCCCAGCGAGTCGTCAGGGGACTGAAGGATGAGGACTATTTATAGTAGGGCGGCTGGAACTCGCGGCTGGGATGGCTCAAGGAGTTCGGAAAGGAGTAGGACGGGTTCGAGGAGTGAATGGATGGGTTAGACGAGTGGATGGTTGGGTTGGACGAGTGGCTGCTGGATTGCGGAGAAGAGCTGGGGGAGAAGGCAAAGGCACTCTCCGTGTACTGACGATTTCCCGAGCTATGATGTTGCTGCGGCAGTTGCTGAGGCCACTCCCGCTGCATGGTATGGGACGAAGGCAGCTCGTAGGAGTGCGATTGCATCTGGACATAGTGCTGGCTTTGCTGGTGCTGGGGAGAGCCACCCAACAGCTCCTCATGCCGCTGACTTTGTACCTGGCCCTGTCCCTGGTGTCTGGAGGGTTGGACAGCGTTGAAAGGCACCCGCTGGTAGGCCTCTGGCAGGGATTGGCTCAGTAGGCGAGTGTCGAGAGCATCCAATCCAATGAAGCGATCTTGGTCCGAATAACTAGAAAGAGTATAAGCTGGAACAAGCTTGATATCGCGGGCAGGAGCAGCAACAGTTTTATGGCTGGTGGCATGTGCGAGAGCCGAGGGAAATCTATCTGAGTTGTGGCCGAGATCGGATGGCTGCCAGTGGACGCCCTGCTGTTGCTGCTGATGACCATGCTGCTCCTGCTGCTGATGTTGTGGCTGCTGCTGATGTTGTGGCTGCTGCTGATGCTGCCCTTGCTCATGAGATGATTGCCAGGATTCAGCTCTCTGAGGATGTGGCTCCTGCTGGAGGCCTTGTTGATAATGTTGTCCTGGCCTGCCCTGCTGCTGCGGAGAGTATTCCACTTCTTGGTGGCCTTGATGATGATGTGATTGGGACAGCTGTTGCTGGTACTGCTGCTCCTGGGACTGCTGAAAGCCTTGCTCCTGTCCAACTCCATGTCCAAGTCCTTGTGCTGACTGCCAGGGTTCACCTCTGTGCTGGTGATGTTGCTGCTGTCCAAATTGTTGCTCCTGCTTCCAGGAGTTGTCCTCCTGGCGATGCTGCTCTCGTCCCCCGTAGTACTGGTTGCTGTAGGGACCGTTGTAGCTCTGCTGCTGCTGCTGATGATTGCCACCATGGGAGTACTCCAGCGAATGTGGATTTTGATTGCCATGCGATCCATGAGATTGCCAGGGTCCAGTGATGATGCCCGCTTCCGTGCTGGGCGGCCCCTCGGCAGGCAGATACTTGTGTGCCGGTCCGTTGTAGCGGTATCCGTCCCGGTTGTGGTTGAACAGCTGCTGATTCCTGCCCGGCTGGACGACGGCCTGGACAGTGGTCGCTGCAAAGGCGGCGCTGAGAAGGAGGAACTGCCAAAAGAGTACATCAGATGCTGTAGGAGTAGCCAAGACGATCCAGGATCAATGCGCTGCACTTACCACGAATAGCTTCATCTTTGGGGCGGCTGGTCGAGTGCCGAGCGAGCAATGGCAAAGCCGAGTCACGCCAAATACGTTTTATAGCCATTACTACGGGTAGGTCTAGGTCCGCATCAATTGAAATGATCTCTTGTCAGATCTGTGCGTGAGCGTTGGCCAAAATTCGAGTACAGCAAAAAACAAAAAAGACTTCATTTGTGGGATGATAAATGCTGTTTGTGCCGATCAATGCCAGTTTCTCACGTAATTTATATAACTAACGGCAGCTTGTTTACAGATGTGCCAAATAGTTCTTCCATCTTTATCCAGAAGTGCATTATGATGGCCGATGAAAATGATATGAATTTTAGTACGAGTTCGGGAATGGTTGAGGGGCCGGGACTTTTACTTTTACGACGACGCTGAAGCTGCCATCTGCTGTGGGCGTAGGCAATCATCTCATTGGCAATTGTACACCAAAATGTATAACTAAACTCACACACCCAAACACACAGCCACGCACGAACAGATGTAACAGTGAGCGCGAAGCACGAAGCAAAACAAAATGCGAATCCCAAAGCAAAAAGCGAAAACCAGATTCAAAGCCGCTTACTGGCACCACTGGGCTCATGGGCAGCACTGGCAGATGGCGGCCAAGGCGTCGATGACGCTTTCGATAGTATCGATGGTTTAGTTCGACTCTCGATATATCGCTACTGGTCAACGATACCTGTAATTAAAAGTAGTTTGTCTGGCAAAACGAACGCCAAAAAGTACGGAAAACAACACGAAAACGAATATTGGAGTGGAGGAGTACTGGAGGAAAAAATGGTTTCCTTTTGACATGAAGTCAAAGATTGTCCCATAAATGACAGGACAAATTCATCATCATCAATATTCTGCACTATTAAATGCAAATGTTATAGATGAATATAGATCAGAGATATGCCAATATTATAGGCAACCAATCCAGCTACGGGTCGATCAATATAGACCGGGATAAATAACACAACGAACTTAAAAGCAATAAAAAATCAAAAATGAATAAATAAAACAATAAATAATAAGAGGTTTGCTGAACTTGCAAGCAGATCGACAATTCATAATACATAGTATATGTAGGAGCCTTCTATTATTAACAATAGCCCTGAACATGGTATAGAAATTCACATAAAGATGCCATTCGAAGTCAACTCTGATCTACATATGTATATACATATATTATATATGATTTATACTTATTATATTTAATATTTATTATATGTATTGCATCTTGAAAACAACATATGCTAGCATGATCTATGACATTGATAGATAAGCGTTGATATATGTACATATAAGATGACTCGAGCCTTTCATCTGCATGCAGTCTGATTTTAATCTTTCAACGGGAATAGTCATTCAATCTAAAGTCATTCAAATATATTGGTGTCTGGTCCTGTGAGATTTCAGTGCATTGAGAAATTGTATTTGAAATAAATTAATTTGTTTGGCTATTCCGTTTCCAGCACTGTGAGATGACCCTGGCCGAAGACGATGAGCGTTGTGGCGCCATTTGCTATCCCATTGCAAAGCCAGAGGAAGGATTCAACAATAAACGACCTCAAAGACCAAATCCGAGAGAAAGTTGTTTACATCGCCCAAATTCAGGCAAATAAACAAATGGAGGATCTTAATGTGCGACTTAGCTTCAAGGAGATGCAGAAACAAGGAACAAGGAAACAAGGATCTCAAGGAAAAATCGGATGCCAAAATTAAGAGCTTGGATCAACAGTTAAAGGACAAGGAGAATATTCTGCATCTGCAGGCATACAACATATTCAAAATGGAGAAAGAAGCGAAGAAAGAGATCTCAAAAATGGAAATGCAGATTCAAGTTGGAGGTGCTCAAATACAATCAAAGGATAAATCAATTAGAGAACTTGGGGACCAAGTCAATTCTCTGAAACGCATATGCACAGGCAGCTGTCTGTCATTCATCAACTCCTTAGATTGCACCGAATAGGCCCATTCGTGCAATTCAAGTATTTCCGGATCTGGCTAGACTGTAGGACGGAAATGAGGACTTCAATCGCACTTGGAGCGACTGCAAGGAAGGGTTGGGAAACCTCCTGGGGAACTTCTTCCTGGGACTGGAAAGAATCCATCTTCTGAGCCTCACGAGCTGTACATCAAACTCCAAGATGCTAAAGGAGTAACGAGCTATGCTCGTCACCAACTTATACATATATGCCTTTTCCCAAGGGTCCTGCTCGGCAGAGCTGCATAACGATAGAAAGCCTTTGCTGTACTCTGAGCCATGGTGGCTGAGCATTTCCATCCGCCGCATTTCCATCCGCCGTGAGGTTGGTCATCAGATTCGCGAACAGCACCCTGTTAATACTATCAGCGCGTAAACATTTTTCTAGCCGCATTGGGTGTGTGGGGTCTTGCTTCTGCCTTTTTTGCAGAAAACAAATGTAATGCAATCTTAATATAAAATTTCAATATATGTATATATTTGTCTTTGGAATGCTTCGTGTACAGCTATCAGATTAATTTATTCTCTACGGTAGACGCGTATTCCTTCATCCAGGATAGCCAGCTCCTTATCGATTTCCTCCTTGCGGCTGCGCACCCGCAGAGTCTGTGAGGAGATGGGCATGTGGTTTAGCTCTCTGATGAGACCATCGTAGCGCTTCTGTGCGTTGTTCAAGTGGACCACACGATCCTGCTCCGTAAGCAGACCATGACCATGACCGCGTGGACAGCCCGGATCACGTGCATCAGCAGCTTGGGGCGCAGTTTTTTCGCGCTTTGCCTTCAGCAAATAGCGCGGAGGACGCAATTGGTTGCGTGATCCTTCGCCATCATCGTAGCGATTGAATAGCATAGATTCACCATCAAAACTGCACCTAAAACAGCCACAGGTACGTGAAGATATGTATGGCTTCTGCTTTCTCTTCTTACCTTTTCAGGGCATTTGCCAGATAGAGTTCATCGGTGATGTCCTCCGTTTGTATGCCAATACTCGTGGAGCTGCTTTGGGTGCCGCAAGAAGCATCGGAGTATTCTAAATAAATGTCCGGCGACTGTACAGATCCTTTCTGTGCTTCGTCCGATGGGTTCCGATTTTCCAGGCCAGACTCTGGCATGCGCCCACTTAATGATTGATGAGAACGCGAGCTGTTACGGTTGCTTGTCAGACTGGATTCCTGGTTGTATTTTCTGGATGCTGAAACCGGGGGTTTGGATGCCTTCGTTATCCGTATCTTGGAACCGTCGAGGCACAGAGCTGGCATCCAGCTGGGACGCACTGGTTCCTTGGCTGCCAGTTTTTCACTTGTTGATTTCTCTAGCAAGCGCAAGCTCAATATATTCTCAATGAGAAAGTTACGGCTCGGAGTAGCTCTCCGCTCTGGAAAAATTCCTTTCATCGTGGGTATCGAGCGAATTGGTGTGTTGGACATAATCAGTACGGAAATATGTATAGGCTTAGGAAATAACGAATATTTTGTTGAAGTAATTTCAACTGTGTCGTTGAATGTTTTTAGTTTTTGATGTTCGATGACAAATATTGAACTGTCATCAAATATCAAAAAGGTGATGTGATGATATTTAGCTTATACCTTTCAGACCGTACGTTCTATTATTGCTATATTTTTTTGCTGAGTATAGGACTACCTTAATGCTATGCAAATGAGTTAAAAACATTTTAAAGATTGTACTTTTTATTTTTTATTTATAACATTTTGGCGAACGTAATCTGCAAATCAATTCAATTCAACTCAAAAGATTCCGACGAATTTTGCTCTCGCAGTTCCAGGGAAAAAGCAAACCAGGAAAAGAAAGCGATCGTTCAGCAGTTTTGACTAGTTTTGTCGTATCGGTAGCAGATCGAAAGGTGAAACTAAAACCATCCAAAGGGGAAATTGGTGACTGTAGAAACAGCAAATAAAAAAAAAAACCTTGTACTACAACTGAGCTCCAAATGAACAACTTAACATTTTTATTTTTACGTTTTCCTCCTTGTGTAATGTTGAAATTTGTTAATAAAATATACATTAAGTTTTCCGAAGGGCCACCTAATGACACAACGATTTGGTCACCATTTTCGGCTGGCAATGACAGTTGATTTCCTCGGCGGTAAGCAACAATTCGTCGAGGAAGTCTTTGATGGTAGTGTGTTTATCTACGCCGCCTGGGCACAATCGATCAAAGACATACTTGCAGAAGCCGTTTATGTTCTTCTCCTTTTTCTCCTGTAGTTCTGAGGACAGATGACTCGGATTAGAACGATACCACTGCGATGCAATGCCTTTGGAACTTACTGGACGCCACGACACTCCTGGCTTTGGCAACATGCTTATCCCGCTTGGAGTTCTCGAACAGCAACATGAAGAGCTGCAAATGAACGTCGGCATCTTTGGAGAAGCCCGGCTCATTGACATCGACGTGAAAGGCGCAGTCCCCTAGGACAGCACCAGGACCTGGGTAGGGCATTGCAGTGAATGCTTCAGATGCACCGAAGTTCCGGCGGAATTCCTCGAGATATGAGCGTGGTTTGGCGATCGAAGCCACAACACGACCGTTGTGGAAGCGGTAGCTAAAGGTGCGAGCCAGGTCGTCAATTATCCCGAGGCATTTTCTGCGAGCATTGACAGTATTGGAGTTGGGCGAAATGTGGAATGTAGAGCATTATTCATACCCTTCCTAGCGTAAGGAATAGACCCCTGGCATTTGATTGTTAAGCTGCGCATCGCGCAGACTTCGGGCCAAACAGCTGATCAGATCCTCCGCCAACTGCAGCTGAAGCCTCTGAAGACCATTGAAGTTCTGCGCGAACTGACGGGTGCGCCAGCCACGGAACAAAGCCTGTATCTTAACTGCCTGCTCGTTGTAGTGGGTCAAAAGCTGGGCCTGAAGCTTCTGTTCCACCATGTCGTGTAAGTTCTTGCGAGCACGGTAGCCTCGCCACCATCTGCTGATGATGGCTGATGACCGCAGCCACTGTTGTGGCCACCTTCTTCCGGCAGAGCCATCCCCGGACATGGCGCTGAATGATCCGCGCCGACTTCAACTGTTTGTAGTCCAGCAACAAGGAGAAGACTCTGAAAGAACCACATGAAGTCCCCTCTGATTCGGG
>JAWNKY010002626.1:0-10113 GCA_035041765.1 Drosophila algonquin
TTACCTGCATAATCAGTCTCGTCTTTCAAGGGCATTCATGCTCTTGTGTGGATTTATTCGGTTCGAGGCATTGGTCCGTCTGCGGCTGCCTCTGAAATCGTAAGAGCCTGCTGTCGCGCCTGGAAACAATACAAATTGAAGTTTGAAATATACAAATTACGGGCTTCCGCATGCGTCTCATCACTCAGGTCCGGGTGGCTGAGCATGCACTGTATGGACGTGAGGATATCCCATATGTCGTAGGGTTCTCCCACCACGTTCTCGCGCTTCAACGTCATGTAGCCCCACCGATCGATGTTCGGGTGATAAAGCACCTCGCGAAAGCGCACCGAAGGGACAATATGTTTGGAGATGAAAGTCAGTGTCAGGTGGTATCGAGCCCGTTTCCATGGGGTATATTCCTCGCCTGGAACGGTGCACTCCCAGATCAGATAATTTAGTCGCAGGTTTCCCCACTGCATTTTCTTAGGGTGTGCTGCAAAACCGTGCAGCGGGTCTTTGAGCCACAACAGGCGCTGCTCCATCAAATGGTCAATAAATGTCATAATTTTTTGCTTTAGTTTCACTTTCTCGATCACTTTTCCGGCTGCTTGCTTAAAATGACTAAACACATTTTCTAAGACTAAAACTAGACTCCGTATTTGGTTAATCGCACCCTTTGATGTTACCGTAGCTGGATATTTATTTTATTATTTAGTTATTTGTAAATGGAGTAAGATTTTCCCAAGAACATTTTCCAACTCTGTAACTAGAGACTGCATTTGAACGATGTGCCGCCAGGCGATAGTTGAAATAGTTAGTGCAGCTTTTATTTGCTTATTGCATTTCTCTATGGTTTTTTTTGTTAGTTATAAGGCAATTAAATATGCTCCCAAAGTATAATGTCACGCTGCTTAAACCTAAAATGAACCTGCTTAGTTCCGCCAGTTCGTCAGATGGTGGGGGATCATTAACCGTCCTAGGATTAAGACCGATTTCAAACTAATCAGATCAAATCATAATCTAGTCAAATCAGATGCAGCTGCTTGGTGCTCATTGGCAGGGAACTTCTTTTTATTTTGTAATTGTTTTAATTGCTCTTGCGATGTACAGATCCGGAGCAACTCATCGAAGTGGCTTTCCTCTGTGTCCTCATCGGAACTTCCACTGGACTGACATGCTGTATTATTGAGGAGCACTCTCCACCAGCAACTTTTCCCGTTGCTCTCTTCATCGTCATCCTTGTTGTCACTTTTGGTACTATTGCAGTAATTCTCTTCCGACCTGCCGAGTGTGACCAGGTGTGCATGCCCTGCACTGCGGTAACACTGCATAGAAATAAAATCCGTTAAAAATTAAAATATACAGTATTGGATAAACCAGTTCTTGCAGAACAGAAATGTAATCAACAGGCTTCTATCAAATTATAAAAAATAAATTGAGTATTGGGCACAAATTTAATAAATCACAATATCCATATAATCCACTTTATAAGGATTACATTTGTTTTCATTATTGAAATTTTCTAGCCGGCTAGTACTTTGCTTGGATAACTCGTCAGGCCGTGTTGGTCTTTCCCTTGCCTTCCATGTTGAGAGTGGATGTGCGAGTGTCGATGACGACAAAATATAGCATAATTATATTTTTCACTCGGTCCCAGAAAATACCATTTTTGCATTTCTAGTGTATATCGTTTACTTTTCAGTATTAATCGGCTTTTCTTTGCTGAACTAAATACTGCTATTTTGTCGTGTTGACTTGTGTAATTGAAACAAATATTTGCGATTCGAAATTCTTATGAATCAACCAGATGAACAACTTAAGACCGCAATCATTAAGCGTGAATATTTAGATAGATATATTTATACATATCCATATATATATACACCACCATTAAAATTAATGATTTTTGGACAAAAAACAGATAAATAGTATGTAAATTTGTATATGGCTATATGTATCATTTTTGCATACATTTTCTTTAAATTATCTCTGCTTTTCTATTATTTTGAGCACAACTGTACGAGCATGCGACTATATGAATGTATATATATGTATGTATATACATATATTTATCTACAGATGCTTACATCAAGGTTTCAGCACTAAACCTATCAATTTAGTTCACCTTCCTAATCCGCCCCGTTCAGATCAATTAGTTTGTTAAAAGGAAAGGCAAATAACTTGACACTTTCACTCCTCCTCCTCCTCCTCCTCCTCCTCCTCCTCCTCCTCCACTGCATTCTCGTTCCGGCTATCAAAAAAGTTTCTGAACCGAATTTCAACTTTGTCCTTCCTGGTGACTTTGTACTAGTTATCCACTCGGTTTATGAAAAGTCCTTGCCACACGTGACACTTGACAGGTTAGCTGGGAGACAAGGCAAAGCCCAGAAGTCCCAAGACATTGACACTGATGCTGATACTAAAGTAGAGGGGCCCAGAGAGCTGGAGACTCAAATTCGAAGAAATTTTTTATTGAAATTAATTACAAGAAGAAGTCTCACAAGATATTTTGGTGGTTGATACATCCCCTTCTCATTCCAGGCACCACTGGAGCACACGGTATACTTTAGCACGCACCAGGAAGTGAAACCGACCCCATAAAAACATAAATATATTATACATACTTACGTATATACGAGTAAAGAAATTTTTAAGTACGATACGTACATATGAATACGTATACGTAAATAGAGGCATATATACTTCACTTCTGGTTCTACTCCCAAACATTCCTCCAGGACAAGGAGTATTTCTTAAGTTCTGGGTCCAGAACAAACGGTTTTGTCAAACGTATTATTTAATATTAATTTAATTACCCTTATTTATACTTTAAAATGGCGACAAACAGCTGACAAGGGTAACTACGAGTAGCTTGCTAGTCTACCAACAATAAACCTACGACAATGACGCGTCGACACGATAGTGTGGCAACTCTGAAACTTCGATGACAACGGGTAAAATGTATTTTTTTTGTGCTCTGTGTTGTGCAAATTAATTGTAAACTTGTAAGATTCTTCACTGCGATACAGTGGGTACGAGTGTTAGTCTGCTCTCCCCTTGTCAAATCGAAGGTGGATCGCGGCTGCCGCATTGCCCTTGTGCGGAGGAGGAGTACAAGTTCACCATTACCTGCTCCTTTGTAGATCTGTACCGGGAGCAGTTCTTTGATTTCTTGTCGGCGAACAAGCGCGACAAGGCCACCGGGGATATACGCGAGACGGAGAATCGCATTGTGATGACCGGCCTCACAGAATTACAGGTCAATTCCGCCCGTGAGGGTACCGATCATCTTATGCAAGGCTCCGCTGGTCGGGCAGTGGCATTCACTGCAATGAACAAGACCTCGGAGGCAGGTAAGTGCTCACAGAAACACAGAATCCTGTGGAATTCCATTGTCCCATTAATTCATTTCGATCTGTAGAAAGGTGGTGACCACATCCAAGTTTAACATAGTAGAATTGGCCGGCTCTGAGCGCTGCTTCAAGACACTGGCCAGCGGGGAGCGCTTTAAGGATGGGCTTTCAACATCAACAAAGGCCTGCTGGCCCTCGGAAATGTGATAATCGCATTGGGCTGTAGGTCTTCCTGCAAATCAATGTATGCCATATCGCCAGTAGAAGCTGACGCGCCTGCTCCAGAACTCGCTGGGCGGAAACTCCATCACATTGATGACTGCTTGCGTCAGTCCGGCCGAATATAATGTATGTGAGACGCCGTGCACCCTTCGCTATGCAGATCGTGCGCTGCAGATCAGCTCTCTTAATAGTGCTGTGGTGGTGGCCGGACTCTACCAAGCGGCTGCAGCTTCTGGAGCAGGAGATGTCCGAACTGCGGCGGAAACTCAGTGCACAGACCAACATGCTGAAGATGCGCGAAAAAGAGCGGGGGAAGATCAACAATTTGATCGCCGAAATATGGGCCATTAGGGAATTCAAGGTGAAGCTTATCCGGACGATGGAGAGAGACGGACAAGTTCCGCCAGTGGCGGACGGTACGCGAGAAGGTGCTCACCCAGTTGAAGAACAAGGACCGCAAAATGCAGAGCGAAATGGTGCGTCAGCCAAGCAACGGCAGGTGCTGAAGCGCAAGTGTGAGGAGGCCCTGGCCGCTAGCAGGCGGCTTAAGGACGCCCTCGATCGCCAGGCATCAGCACAGCGTCAGCGCCATGCCAAGAATCCCATGGCCACTGCCAAGACACACAATAAAGTGAAATCTAGCGGGGTTTCCAAACAGTTGGCTTTGCTCGAGGTGGAGCTGGACCCAACTGGGTGCCCAGCAGCAGACGGCGTTCCAAGGTGAAGAGTACCTCATTTGCGAACTGCAGATCAAATTTAAACATAATTAGTCTCTCGCAGCAGCCATCGATGCAGTCGGTCAACGACTGAGCAGGGCACCCCACAGGCCCAGGAGACTTCAATGCCGATCTGCGAACAGCAGCAGAGCCGGTGGAGGAGGGTCGCCAGTCACCAAATCGCCAAGCTCAACACATAACGCTGCGCCTGTTTCTCCTCCAGAAACGGCTGCGCCGAGCATTGCGGCTGCAAGGGCTCATGCATGAATCCAGTGAACCGGCTGATAGCCTCGAGATCAAGGAGGAGTCGCCGCAGCAGCAGGAGGATGTGGTGGTGGGCTAGAACGTCCGGTTCTGAGTCTGCGCCACCTATCGCTGCCGAGCCATCGATCAATCAGAATCCTGCTCCAGTACAACTTGGCAGCTCCAATGCCCCCAAAGCATTCAGCGGTGCCGAGCTAACCAGGTCATCTTCCCCACCACACCGACGCACCAAAAGAAAAATGCTCAACTTTTACATAAAACCAATTTCTTCTTTTTTTTTTATATTTTCGCTGAATGGTTGGACTGGTATTCTCCACGCCACGACTTAAATTCTACTAGGTAGAGAGGGAATGCAGCCAATGTTCGAAGAGCAAGCTTTTTTTGAGCGATGCATCTTGAAATACAGTTGCATTTCTCGTTAAATGCTGGCATTACCCACACATATAAATAATTTATACATATATTTCTACATTTTATTGTTTTTTTTTTATCGTTTCCTTTAATATTCAGTGTGATCTTTACATAGCTTTCTATGCATTTGGTGTGTATCTCTATGGAAAAACTAATTTCAATATTGATGGCCTCTAGCCTCAACTCCACAGCGAACAGCTTTATTTTATCTTTATAATTTCATATATATTTGTTTTGCCTTTTTGTCATAGAGATTAGTGCTCCAATTTATAGTAGTAATACTCTAGAACTAAGAATTTGTCTTAAAAAAAAGGTTTGGTTGAGAATGGATTGTCCTGGCTTGGTTTGGTAAATATGCGTATATTACTAGATGCCACACCCCATAGCTAATCGCCCGCCCCGTCTATTCCAGCAATCAGAAATATGAGTGATATTTCGCCGCTCGTACAGTTGATGCGGAAATAGTTGATGGCGTAACTTTCAAAGTGGATTGCGGCTTGCGTCCCGGGAGAATTCCGGATTGCGGCTAACATCAATGATGATGATGTTTTTCACACTGTCGACAACTTCGAAACTAAAATGCAGAAAATTGTGATTTAGAAAAAATATAAAATTCAATACGTGGAAAACAAAACACACCTCCTTCTGACACATGTTGAGGAGAACTGATAAAGTCATCATGGTTTTCATGTTTTTCATACTGTCGACTTGTTTGAAAATGAAATTTAGAAAATGTAGATGTTACAATATTAAAGAACTGGAAAAACAAACACACCTCCTTCTGCCGAATATGGAAGAGAACTGATAGAATCGATATGGTTTTGATGTTTTTCACACTGTCGACTTGTTGGAAAATAAAATTTAAGATACACATACAAATTTTGTATACCAAAATTGCAGACACAAAATCGCAGTTTAAATAACGCAAATGAGGAAAGAAAATACGTGAAAAACTGCCTTTACCCTCTTTTCCTCACTTCAACGCTTTTGGACATGTAAGCAACCTGTAAGGATATTTTATTAGAGTCGCCCCATGAATTGGGTCCGACGATGACTATGGTGCTTATGATGATGATAATGCTTTGGGTTGGGACTAACTCATTCCTCTCCTAAATTTAAGCGCTGACAATTATTAGGCAAGTCGAGGCGAAAGGGTCTGATTTCTGGGTGAGATCCGCGGATGTGCCGCCTCCGGCATGCATCATTCATACGCTTAGCGTGTTAATTATCCTGGAATTCTGTCTATTAAAGTTTCAACAGCCTTGCATACATTGGGGGATGGTCCTTCGAGCGAAGCTAACCCCAGTTTTGCCCCAATTTCCACCCATCTCAAACGTAATTAATGAAAGCGCACTTAAATCATTTTTGTGCGTGGGCCACACAAAAATACAGACTAAAAAAATATACAAAAAAAAACACAATTAGTTAACAAGCGAGAAAGGAACAAGCATTGCAAACGAGGCAGACAACGAGGGGGACAGAGAGAGGGAAGGATGGAGAGAGAGGCAACGAGGAAGGCGGCTAAGGAATACCCAAAAATCCAGCAAAGGTGCCAGGCCGCGCGCTAAAACGTTTCAATTTTTCATAAATATTCAAAAAGGTAACAAAACAGCAACAACAAAAACAGTTTCCTACAAGGGGGGTTTGGGGGGTGGATAACAACAGCTGCCCCTGTTTTTTTGTACATTTTTTGAGTAATTTTTGTTTTTGGCTCCTTTTTTTGGGTGTGGGTTTTGCAAGGAACGCGGATTCCTCATTCAACGGTCAGCTTCAGAGTTTCAGCCTCAGCTTCGTTATCGCCTTTGTGTTTTGTAGGTGTTGCTGCCCCTCTTTTTCCCCCACCCCATTCTCCAGCTCCAGCTAACTGCTGCTTGTTCCCCTTAACCCCTCGCCGTTTCTTCCTTATGGAGGGAAGTCCTGGAAGCTACTCTTCTGCTCTGTCTCTGTCCGCGCGAGTGGACAACAAATAAGAAATTCAAATTGGAAGCAGGGCCCCTCGAAGATGGAATACACTTACTACTAAAGGGATATGGGCACTCGTGTCAGATATAGGATATACGCTCCTTAAAATCTTACACTTCTGACGATTTCAGCCTTTTGAGAAATATCCCTAAGGCCAGAACCTGTTCGAGGCAAACTTGATACAGCTCTTCTAAAGATCCATTTCATATACTTTAGACTTGATGTAAACAATTAATTTAAAAGAATCTTCAGTTAGTAAACAGTTAGTTTCTCACTAACAAACTAAAATCCTGCAGGCTCCGACCAATGGATCAGAATGGATCTGAATGAATCTGTGGGTCAAAAAACCTTGGGGAGAATACAAATCTCAACAATGGTTGCCATCAGATTTTCTCTCACATAGGGTATACGAATGAACAACAACAACAGGAGCGAAAAAGAGGCTCCCAAAAAAGAGGAAAACTTTTTCGATTTAAGCAATTTTATTCTCACTGTTTTCACAGGGTAGCAAGGGTAGCAAGGGTAGGCAGCTCCAGGGCTGCTTATGGCCAATAGAACAATTGTATTGAAATTTAAATTTGTATTGGAGATGCCCAAAGTTAAGTGTTGTCAGATACTGCGAGATGACTGCAATTCGCAGCAAAATATTTACATACGTAAGAACCTTATTAGAGGAGAAAATACTGAACATAAATCAATTTGAATGGCTTTTGACTCGCAACCCTCTCATCTTCGTCGTCATATTTTACCTCTCGACATTTTAATTGAATAAATTATTGATTTTTGTACTGTCGCCGATTCCTACATTCTGCTACATTGATAATTCCTTTTCTCAAAGAGTTTATTGGGATAACAGCTTTGCATTGTCTTTCAAATCGCATACATACATATATAATTTTTCGTTTTTCTTCAATTATTTGTATTACAGTTCATTATTGACTTGAAATTCTAGTACTACGATATAAAGTTGGTCGACTACGTTCATTCCAACTATATCAACTATATACATATATGTCTAGATATATACAAACATACTGTATGCATATAGAATGTTCTTTTTTTCTTTTGGAGAGCCCGAGACGAAGCCCCCAGAAGAGGTTCAGTTAGGGCTAGGCCAAGGCAGCCAAAGAACGTCCGAAAATTAATGCAAATTTATATCGTGGAAAACTTTTCAATTTGTTTCTAATTTTTTCTCTACCCTCGAAAAGCCCCTGCCCCCGCTTTTGCGTATGACCCCCTCCCACTCCCACTCCCGCTCCCGCTCTCTCTTTTTCTCTGTCATTTGTTGCAGAATCATCCCAAGGGTATCTCAGTCTGGTGAGTATTTTGTATTTAACATGCACAATTTGGCCATTTTTGAGCCATGATTAACGTGCCGCCAATGTGGCAGTATAGTCCGGATCCGGATCCAAGGACGAGGACGAAACAAGCAACATGACGAGGTCCCTGTCTGCCAAGTCGGGCCACCTTGAATTAGTCTTCAGTGGTCGCGACGTCTATTAGGCAATGCAGACACTGAAAGAAATGGGGGCAATGTGCGACAGAAAGTCTGAGAAGCGAATTCCAAAGAATAGAGAAATGTGAACAGAGATAACGATCTGCCTCGACAGTGTGCGAGTGAGCATGTTTGGTTTAAGATTCGTATAGGCCGTAGACCATGTTCTGGACATGTTGTTGGCCGCAAATAAATGATTTCAGCCTGCTTTGTGCTGCTTTCTTCCAATAAACAAGGTTTCTTGTAGGTATATTTGTTATTTTCTGATTAGAGCATAACGAGCGTGTTCGGAAGGTATCGAACTGCAGTGTTGAATATGTTGGATAGATTTATGCGAAGTTATGTGAAACGTAGGTACATATATTGGAGACTAACAATTTACACAACGTAAATAGTGTCAGTTTTTTGTATGCAAAAAAAGCACCAAAAAAAAAACAAAAAATAAATTTGGCAAAAAATATAATACCTGGAATAGCAGCGAAAAAGATGTCGTCTGGAGGTGTGTCCCAACTGGAATGCGCTTTTGAGGCGGTTGCCCAAGGCAGTCCCTCCGTCGGCGTCAAGGCTTCTAATGGCGTCGTCATTGCCACAGGAAACAAGCTAGCCGCAGTCTATGGGGCTCACATTCCGCACTTTGTGGAGGTGATTGACAAGCATATTGGTGCCGCGTTTTCCGGACTGGGTCCCGACTATCGCCTCCTTGTGAAGAGGGCCAAGAGAACGGCGAGTGACTATCGCTACGCTCTCAAGGAGCAGATTGGAGTGCCGCGGCTGGTGAAGGACGTTGCCACCTTCATGCAGGAGTATATCCAGCCGGGGGGCGCTCGGCCCTTTGGTGCCTCCTTGCTGATCTGCGGCTGGTACCATGAGGATTATTGTCTCTATCAGTTGAACCCCTCGGGCGTTTGCGTACCCCTGCAGGCCGTTGCACAGGGCGTGAATGCACATGAGTGCAACACATTCCTGGCCGATCAATACAGAGCTGATTTAACGATAGATGACGCCGCCACACTTGCACTTCAATCTCTGAAGAAAGCCTTTGGGGATACTCTGACTGACGTCACCGTTGAGATTGGTATGTGTATGGCGAGTAGATTCCAACGTCAGGACCCAACGTCCGTCGCTGAATTCGTGGCCAAATTGGCGTAATCGACACAGGACACAGGATATTCGACGGATAATCTAATTATTTCTGTAACAAGTAAATTATCTTTGGAATATCAACTATCAACTATTCAACTGTTCAACTGTTCAATGAATACCAGCCAAAATAATAGCAGCGAGCAAAAGGAGATGCAAGGAATATATTACTACAAGATACTGCTCCATTTTCGTGCAGTGTTCCTCCTTGTGCCACCCCTTTGTCCGCAGATGGCAATGGGGGAGGGCAGACCAGGGCAGGGAAGAGCGTAGGCAGCCAAATGCCGCAATCAAGTTATTATTAAGTTTTTCTATTTATCCAACATAATTCATAATTTGTTTACAAAGCGTATAATAATATTAACGTCTTATCCCGGCTTCTGGGCCTCCTTCTTTGCCTTCTTCCTGGCTGGTTGTCTGGCTGTCTGTTGCTACCGTCTGAGACCGTCGTTGCCCTGAGCTCTGTTCCCGTTCCCACTTGCCACATCCTCCTGCCCCGCCTGTCCTGGCCCTGTCTCTTTCCCTGACTGCTGCCACCAAGGCCGCTGTCATCGCGGACCAGATAATC